>OX336424.1:47058582-47220557 GCA_946903255.1 Schistosoma spindalis | reverse complement strand
AATTAGTAACACTAGCCGAATAGAGTTTATTTGACGAAACAACTTTCTAAGTCAGTCAGTTGTTAATTAGTTAGGATATCAAAGAACATGTAGCTGTCAGGACTCCGTAGCTAAGCGAATAATGCGATGGCGCTTGAATCAGAACGTTGATAGATTCGAGTCCCTAGGGTCAATATCAACTCTGAGAGGCAGATACACGCAGCTAACGAGTCCTAAATAGAACGAAATGCATGTCCTGGATTCTACCACTAGCAACCACTCGTCTTCACTTGAAAGAAATATATGGTTTAAAAAATTAGTAACACTAGCCGAATAGAGTTTATTTGACGAAACAACTTACTAAGTCAGTAAGTTGTTATCTGGATTGTCTAGGAAGCGTGTTTGTTCAACTTTAGGTATACGTTAATTTTAAGTAAACCACTACTACCACTGATGTCGAAAAATTTAAGTAGTGTGTATCATCAATGGAAAGTGAAATACCTGGCGGTAGAAGGTTAATATCGAAGAAAAGTAAACGACAATAGAGAATGATTGATGTGGAAACAAAAGAACAATGAAGGCTGGCTCTCAGATACAATTAAGACGATTTATAGTTTTGTATTCAAATACATTCGATTGTTCACACCTGTATTCCAGTTCATTATACTACTACTGCTACTACTACTAATAGTAGTACTAGTACTATCGCGACTACTGCTACTACCACTAGTACCACTCACACTAGTGGGAGTATGGACATCAACTGTTATGTAACTTAACTATCATTCTGTATGTATTACAGAGAATATCCATTTTCATTTTGAACTCGATCAACTCAACGCATAAGCTTTTAGTTCAATTTCACATTCAGGATAAGACAACTTTCAAAATATTTTTTTGGTGTATACTAACTAGTTTACAATCAGATTCTGAGTTTACTGTTCAACTGCACTGAATAATGATGTAACATAGTGTAATCTGATTGATCTCGTGTGAAAGTAATAAAGTGAACCGGGAAGAAACAAAAAATCTGCTTCGTATAAAAGTATACCAACTCCTTCGGCGGTCGAACCCAAAACGTCCACTTATACTCAATTAGCTATTCAATATTTACTAGTTCTCACTGATCGTAGAGTGAAAGTCAATTTTTTCTATTGAGATCATGAACTAATTGACGTTTGACCATCAATGAAAACCGGAAACCACTGAACGGCCATTTTGTTCTATAATGGGATTCCATAGCAGTTCATATCCACGAACTTGCTCTCGGGATTCTAACCTAAGGCCTTCAGTCTCACACACAAATGCTTATCCTCTAGACCACTGAGTTGTCCGGTATCTAACAGTGTTAATATCTAATCTCAATCAATCCACGGAATCGTCGGAATATCTTCCATTGTAATAAAGTAGATACCTATATCTAGGCAACACAGTTTAGCTCTAGTGGTCACGACAACAAAGTGAAACTTCGAGAATTTTTTCACAAACTTAAACGTTAGTGAGCGTGTGGATGCGCAATGCTGAGGAGTTGCACATTTGAACGAAATGGCCGTCCAGTGTTTCCAAGTTTTCCATGGTGGTCTAGCTTCAATTGACTGATGATTTCAACCAGTGGAATTTCTAAAATCTCCACAAAATCCCTTTCGAGAATTCCCTCACAAAGCTGGTCACCAATGAGCTGTTCAATAATTACTGATATTCACTAGTTATTAAACTGAAATCAATTTTCTGAAAGAAACTCTCCTTCTCATTTTCCATTTTCTTATCTTTTCATTAAAATTAAATGAGAAAATTATAGAGCAATAACACAAATTAAAAATAAAATCAATTATATCGAAAAAAAGTGAGAGAATAATTGAAATCGAAATGTTTTCCTGTGTCAAGTGATTTTAAAAAGAAAAAAAGAAAAACAGAAAAAAAGAAAAAGTTTTCTTTTAACAATCTGTATTCTTTAGTAATGAGATAAAAAAGGTTTGAAAAAAAATAAGGAACAAAAATAGAGAGGAAAAACTTCCACATTTCACGCCACCTATTACCTTCTATGTTAAAAGTCATAATTAAAAGAGATAGAGGGGGGAGGGAATGAAAGAAAAATAACAAAAAGAAAGAAATATACAAGTTGCTATTTATCTGATTGAAGAATAAATGAGTAAAGAAAACTAAAGTGAAAATCCACACACACACACAGAATGAAATCAAATCCGTTCATGATAACATTCCAGAAAGAATCGTGTGTGTGTGTTTGTGGGAATGTGTATGTGAGGATGTATGCTAGCGATCGAGCGAACAAACAAGCGAGTGACTGAGTGTACGTGAGAATATGGGTGATTATTCGTGTTACTAACTCATTTGTTTATTATCAATAAAGTAAACAGATAAATATCACTTTAAATATTCTTGAATGTTGATATTTAGTTTAATGAAATGATTATTTTATAGAAAAAATGACTGATTCAATATAGTTTATGTTGCTAAACATTGTTCATTATATGAAAGATTGAATTCATGAGTTGATGTAAGTTATAGCATGATGGAAAACATGGAAGTTCTGAATAGCGCACAAGACTGAAGATGTTGAGTTGGAATCTTGAGATCAGGATCGTGAATGTGCAGTGCTGAATAGTCTTATATTAGGACGAAACAGCCATTCAGCAGTTCTAGGTTTACTATGATGGTCTAGCTTGAAGCAGTTTATGAATTCAACTATTAAAAATTACTATAATCACTACATAAACACACTTTCATAATAATCATCATGTGCTCACTTGTGACTGGCTTCATGAGGTATTTTCTAAAGTTCTAGTTAGTAGCCGTAACCAATGGAGTTCAATCAGCTCTCTTTTCAGATAGTAAATCTTTGAAGATATTCGCGGACGGTGATGCAATTTTATGAAGTGGTTGAATTTAAACACTAGTTGAACATACTATGATGAAATGGCTATCAACTGCTTCAAGATTTTCCATAGTGGTCTAGCTTTAATTGATTCATGAACTCAACACTATTCAGTCTGAGGTGTATGTACATTGAGTATTACATGACATCGTGAAGAGATACATCGAAATTGAGTGTTAATATTGAGCGATAAAATAAACTGTAACTATAACAAACTAGATCTAAAACAGTGTAAAACCTGAGATTTTTACAATACAAGGAAGGCGATCAAAGTGATGGAATTTATTGATTTAAATATATAAACACTGGTACAAAAAGACACCAAATAAATATAAGACACACAAACCATTCGATTTGTTTGAGTGCTAGGATGCAACCCGGGTGTTCAAACCGAAACGGGTGGTTTTCTTAGAGGTCCACCCTATGCCTTTGACTTCAAGGTCTAATCCAAAAGGCAGTGGAGCAACGTTAAGAGATGCAGTCCCATGGTAGTTGGTGACCAACAATAGATTCATGCACCACTTGTTTCTTTAGGATCCTGGAGTCAAAGTGTACCATTGGTAAGAAATCTGGATTTTCTAATTTTCTAGGTGGATCCTTCATATCCACCGAGAGAGAGAGTTGACTCTTCTCACTCTCAACTGTACCAGGGTATTTTAAAACTAAGTAATGGAAGATGAATAATTTCTCGGCTTACATCTTCGTTAAAATATCCAATTTCTTCTCTCACCCCCCCACTTTCTCTCTCTTTTAGTACTTCTGCAAATTGTCTTTTTTCTATAAATCGTATCTATCGGTACATATGAATGAGTGATTGATTGATTTTTGTTGTTGTTATTGTTGATCGTTCTCTTTGGTTTATTTCTTCTCTTACGTAATCGTTACTGAAATGATGTATATTATGATTATGACTATTAAGAATACATTTTGGCATTAGATTATAAAAGGTTATTGTATTTCTCTATATATCCTTCATAGAGAAATATAAAGGAATTCTTAATTAGTATGTTATTGAAAGTATCATATTTTGTATCTATTGTGGTGTATGCTACTGAAATCGACAGATATAAGTAGTATTTATCATTAATCGAAAATTAGATAACTGGATGTAGAGGGTTAAGAAGATCGAAAAGAAAAGAACAAGAACAGAGAGCAGTTAGTTTGAAAACGAAAGAACAATGAAGTCTGAGACAATTGATTGATAATTCGCATATAAGGAATTTATTGTATGGTTCACTGATTTTGCCAAGATGTTCTGTAATGTTGTGTACAAATGTATTTGGTTGTCCCGGATTGTGTTCTCGTTCAATAGACTGTCTATACTGGAATGTTAGACCATTTGAAATTCATATAAAATATTTTGTATAAACAGAGATGGATATTGTCTAGCAGTGGAATACAGAACGTGCATTTCGTCTTATTAGAACTCTTCAGCGGAATGTACACCCATCGCAGAGTTGATTTTAACTGCAGGACAGTAGCTAAGTATATAACATAATGGCATTTGAAACTATCAGTATTGGGTTCAATTTCCGGTGTAAACAACAACTCTGAATTGCGGGTATATCCAGCTAATCAGTCCCAAATAGGACGAAACGTGTTTCGTGAATTCCACAACTAGTCACCATACACCCATGCTTATAATACTTGTGACTTGAGGCAATATGTAAGCAATCAGTACAAGATGTACATATTACTAACAAGAGACTGCACTGCTAAACATCAATGGGAGGATTCAAGTAAACAACAATGCCAAATAAGTTTATTTTATATAAATGGTAAACTACTTTTTAGTAGTATAGATTCGTTCAGAAAATATTGTGAGATATGTACAACGTCAGTTTTGAATCAAAAATTCCATTTGAGTTATAATGAATAAATGATACAGATATTCGCCATATTTACCAGATTTTCCTATTACACGGTTGTTTGATAAACACTCATAGTCTTTCTAGATCAAACCTCATAGCATTGTACTATGAGAACTACTTATTTCTTATACAGAACAATCATTTTGGATAGTAAATCATTCTCACTTCAGTAGTTGTGATCATGAGTCAATTTAAGCTAGACCATCATGAAAAACCTGGAAGCACTAAACGGCCGTTTCGTCCCATTGCGAGACTTCCCAGCAATGCGTATACAGGACTCGATCTCGCGCGGTAGAACACAGAACCTATCGGTCTCGCGCGCGAACACTTAATCTCTAAACCACAGAGCCAACATCCAACGGTGTCGAACTTCAATCATTTCACGAAATTAAGCCACTGTACGCCATTGTCTTCAGTGAGTTACTATATCACAACAGACCCGGTTGAACTGAACTGGTCAATGCTTTTCACTAGAACTCCAGGAGATACGATTTGAGCATCACCTTTGAATGTGGTGGCGGATGATTGCGATGGAGTTTTATTCTCTGAGCTGAACGGCAGGGCTTCAACAATATTCTGAACAACATCATCATCTGAAACTTCAGGTATACTTCTACCTGAGAATGGATGTTTGAATATGTATATGTATATTGTACACTCAATAATGTGAACTGACAATCAAGATGACGAAGTAAAGGAAGTGGAGAGGAGAGAGCGACGTGAAATGATGTGCAGTGTGGAAGGCGAGTAAGCCATCTTGATTTTATCAAGTATGAATCAATATTTATAGTCAGATCAAAAAGAAGTTTGAGACATGTGATGAATAGGATAACAAGAGCATACACACACGTTCATATGAAAACACACCGAGGGTTGATAAATGAATAATGAGTAGGGTCAAAATAAGACTTGAGAAGGATGATTACAATAACCTGTCCGGAAGTTAGAATAAACTATGTGGGATTGCATAGTAACTGACACGACACGACGAACACTACACACTATAAATAGGAAACCGCAATTTATACAATAACGAGGTCATTTATGATGTAAAACTAAGTAACAGATGTATAATTATTTAATAGTAACTTATGAATGATAAAACGTACTTCAACAGCCGGTAACTCAAATGAAATCTTACAATTGAACAAGCACAAAAGTTCTTGATAAGTACCCAATAAAATATATGATTCCACTTGGAGCTCCTCTGAGGCGCTGCCGGTCCTGAATCCGTATAAAGAAGGAGGGTTGAATATGGGGTAAGCTACCTCATCTACCTGGAATTTGTGTTGATGATATCATTCAGATTAAAGATAAAAACTTCACAGTCAAATCATTCAGCTCAAAGAATAAAAACTCTTGAAAGTATTCCAGATATGAACATCATCACCACAAACTTCATGTACAAGTCTATCTGTTACTAATTATCTTACAAATTAATGAACACGTATGTATATGATTATTGATTGTACTAGTAACCACTATACTTTCACGCTTAGATATCGACTTACTAATCAATCATTAGTTGTTAACGTTCTCCTGTTCTTTGATCATAAAAAAACACAGAAATTCTACCTTGGTGATTAGTTTATATACAGAAAATGCGAATATTTATTGATTTATTTCCTGACCTTGAGATTATGGAAGTTTCAGATTAAGATTCTGAAGATGAAGACAAATTCGCTTGTTGCTCTATAAAGATAATAAAATCATAATCGATCATTATCGAGAACTCTTTCGAAAGTTTCTAAAGAACACTGATCAAAGTATCATTAATATTTCCTAGCCTCTGTAGACATTTTGATGGATTATCGAAATTGAATAACGTCGGTTTGATCAGTATCAATCAGACCATAACTCTGAAGGATGTATTTTCAATCTCAATGATACAGTATCAATAGTCTGAGTATTGAAGATTCAGCTACCGCGTGCGATATCGTAGATATGCACTGCCACTGAGGAACAAAAAGGCTAATATAGTGATTCTAATCAACCCATGAATTCAATTATTAAAAGTTACTCCTATCTCCAAAAACTCCATTGTGAAGATAAACATCATGTGCTTACTAGTGTTTGGTTCTAAGAAGTTTTCCAAGAGAAACCATGACCAGTGAAGTTCGATTCGTGTCGGGTAAAGATAGGAATCTACCTCAGACAATGGATAAATGGTTGCGCATTTATTCACGGATCGATTGATGTTAGATATTAACATCGTTAAATGCCTTCGAGGTTTAGGGTTTAAGTGATTGTGAGCGAAACCAAGAGTCCTAAATTTAACTACCGCGTGAGTGATCGTAGATCTGCAATATCATTGAGGTGTCCAATATTAAAACAATACGGTCATCTAGTGCTAAGAGATTTGGTCTATCTATAATCAACTCATGAGTTCAACTTTTATACCATCCAATGAATGATTGCGCAACCGTTCATGGATCAATTGAAGGTAGACATTACCACGGCTTTTATACTGACCAGCTCAGTAGTCTAAAAGTTAAACGTTCGCGCACGAAATCAAATGTCCTGAATTCATCGAATTAACATGCGTTAGTGAATAACAGAATTAAACAAGTAAAATATGGGAGTGGATTTTTGAATATGTATATTTTGTACAATCATTGATCTGGACAGACAATCAAGGAGACGAAGTGAAGGAAGTGGAGAAGAGGGAGCAAAACGAAATGATGTGCAGTGGAGAAGGTGAGCAAGCCATCTCGATTTAATCAAATGTGAATCAATATTTATGGTCATATCAAAAATAAGATAGAGGCATATGATGAATAGGATAACAAGTGCATAAATATACGTTCATGTGATAACACTGGAGGTTGATAATCGAATAATGAACAGGGTCCTGTCCGCAACCTGACACTGCTGGACGGACATTCGATCAGTCAGTCAATCAGCTACATCGTAGGACTAAGCATATATATGCATCGGCGCAAATGTTAAGTCTCATTAGCACAACCGGATGAATACCAAATTAATTGAAGTACTTACTTCAATGGTAGTAATGAATAAAAGAAAAATTATGTATAAGGACATGATACAGCAAGAAAGAATTAGTTCGTAGAAAGAAAGGTATAAAGTATTTTCAATCTCACGATTTAAAGGAAATCAAAGTGTGTATACACTTATGCCTTTAAGACATAGTTCTATTGTTCTTTAATCATTCTTTATATATGATAGTACAATTAGTATATATAGCCATTCACACCCACTCAATGAAATACGAATACTCAATACTACAAATCATTCGGAGAGCAAATTAATGGTTTACAATACTCTGATTTAGTTCATACAGATCATATTTCCCTCTGAAACATGTCATTTCATAAGCTGTCTCACTCATGGAAGCGTGCTAGATGAGAATAGTAAGCGTGAGGGAAGCTATTGTGTGTAAATGAATTATCAGTAAGCGGTTGTGGAGATGTCAAGTTTTTGATTGAGATTATGAACTGATTGATGTGCGACCATTATTGAAAACCTGGATGCACTGGAGGACCGTCTCCTTCTATTATGAGACAGCTCAGCAGTGCTCACCCACGATTTCGCTCACTGGATTTGGACCTCTCAGCCTGGCAGTCTCGCACGCAAACGCTTAACCTCTAAACCATTGAGTCAGCATTTCGCACTTGTCTTTGTGAAAACATAAGATATGTATGAAATTTGTTTCTTGTCTAGACTGTTGTACGGTACTTAAAAGAAACAAGGATGTAGATGGAAGTTTTGAGGTATTGTGTTTGTATTGAGAATAGTTTTTCAGACCTAGAATTATCACTGTGTGTTTAAATCCTTGAATGCTAACATTGTAAGCAATTCATATAAACTGTTACAAATTTGGAAAGTTCTGGGTTCAAATCCTGCGAGCAGGATCGTGAATGCACACTGCTGAGGAGTCCCACAATAGCTTTTTAATGGGACTCCTCAGCAGTGCATATCCACGGTCTCAAACGCGGTACTTGAATGCAGGACCTTCGATCTCGCACGCAAACATCCATATTTCTTTTGGATATCCCAGAACAGTCTAGACAAAGAACAAAATCTATACATAACATTTGCTGTCACAATGATAAGTGCGACATATGGGTAAAACCAATTGAATATGAGTGAATTATTATTTGACAATTTATCATAGAGATTTCGATATACCCTCAGTTTACTTACTTCTCCTCATATAAATAGCTGAATCAACCTCAAGGAATCGTACACATAGATATTAACGTGATGCATTCTCTTTATGTTGACAGATATAAGTAGTATAAAACACCGTTTGGGAGTGGAATAGCTACAAGCAGAAGATTGAGACGACTAAAATAGAAATAACGGAGAAGAAATCTGAAAACAATCAAGGAACAATGAAGTTTTTTAGATGCTATTTATAGATATTCCGGCAAGGCTTTAAATTGTGAACGAACCAATCATACATAATATGACGAAACTTAGAGTTTGGTGCAAAATTCATTCATTCATTTGACATTATAACTGATATCAATTCATCATACTTGTTTATAACTCTCATTTAGTTGTAATCAATTAGGAACAATAACAAGGCGGATTTGTATGCATATAGCACACCAGAGTTCTTGTTATCTGTGTGGTTGCGCCACGGGATTGAGCTGTACTATTCAGATTGTAGCGTTAAACCCCATATGGTGTCTCGTTCCCCTGTGAAGCGGGATCAAGCTATAATGCTCTCTTGTTAGACGAGGTTGAGTTGTACTGTTTGAGTTGTCACGTGAAAGTCTGAATGGTGTCTGATTCTCCTGAAAACCAATGTAAAATTACCCTGACCCACAAGGGTATATCATATAACTATATATATAGTTGTAATCAGTAAGTATCCATTCTCACTCCTCTCTTCAGCGTCAGTCAAAAGTCATCCAGGAATCGCAGGTCTCATCAATGTGCAAATGATACATTTGATGTATGATTTCCATAAATTGATCTCCCCGAACTGAATTGTTGTTTATTACATTATGATTGAATTGAACATTCAGAGCATAACAATAACTCATCACATTGATACAGCAATCAAACAAAAGAATTTCATGAATCTCAATGAGCAATTAATGAAAGAATTCAATTAATTACAATGGTGTTTCATTGTCTTTCCTGATACTGTTTTTTCTCTTGATTTCTTACCTTTTTCTTTTTTTCTAAATTGTCCATGCTTTTCTCTATTCGTCTCGAAATTATCACCACCATCACAACCATCACCGACAACCTCCCACAAACACACAAAAAACTTTCTGTTTTTTTCTTGTTTTAATTAGATCAATATACTTTCCACTTGTTAATTATTATGGTGACAAAAGGAGAAGTGTTAAAATTATCATAGAAGAAGGAGGAGTTCAGTATCTAAGATGAATAATTGAAATGACACTGTCTCAATGCAACTACACACACACTTGCACACACCTACACACACACGTATATACACATATATGTACATTGAATGTGCTAATGTATATGATATATTAAACCATTCAGTCATGCATTATAGATTTCATTGGATTAATAAAGAACAATAATTAATTGTTTATTCATGTAGTAAAAAATTGTTTATATCTCATTTTAGTTGACATTCAGAATTGATAAGATTGTCTCAATCTGATTATGTAATAAAATGTAAAAATATATGAATTGTAGTCACAATTGCTTGATCACTGAATGGTGATCAATGTCAAGTCAGTGTCAAGTTCTTCTTAGTACAGGTCGAATGCTATCGACATGGGATCGAATCCGTTGGGGAGCACCAGTTCCCCCAAGATAACAGCTACACCATTATTGACGAGTGCCAAGTATCACGAAACCCAAGTTCAGTGTTGCCTGTTGACTGCCTTTAACCATCATCTTATATATGAATTGTATTTTATAGGCCAATCGATGAATAAAAAAGATTCGATACCAATGCCGAGGTGAGGATTAGTAAAGCATTGGAAGCAATCCTACAGTTGTAGAATATATGGAATTCAAAACAAACTATCTTGAAGTCATCATCAGAGTTACAATCTTCAATATGAACGTCAGCACAGTTAAACTGTAGTTGTCTTCGCAAGATACTCAATATCCATTGGTCGGATATCATCTTACTTACTTACGCCTGTTACTCCACGTGAAGGAGCATAGGCCGCTCACCAGCATTCTCCATCCAACCCTGTCCTGGGCAATCCTTTCAAGCTCTTTCCAGTGCTTATTCATCCTTTTCATATCTGCTTCTATTTCCTGACGTAATGTGTTCTTTGGCCTTCCTCTTTTCCGCTTCCCTTCAGGATTCCAAGTCAGCGCTTGTCTCGTAATGCAGTTTGATGATTTCCTCAATGTATGTCCTATCCATTTCAATCGTCTCTTCCTAATTTCCTCTTCAGCTGGAAGCTGGTTGGTTCTCTCCCACAAAAGGCTGTTGTTGATGGTATCCGGCCAATGGATGTTGAGTATCATGCGTAGACAGCTATTAATAAATACCTGTACCTTCTTGATGGTGGTTGTAGTAGTTCTCCAAGTTTCAGCTCCGTAAAGTAGAACTACCTTGACGTTCGTATTGAAGATTCTGACTTTGATATTGGTTGAAAGTTGTTTTGAGTTCCATATGTTCTTCAGTTGAAGGAATGCCGCTCTAGCTTTGCCAATCCTCGCCTTGACGTCTGCATCTGAACCTCCTTGTTTATCGACGATGCTTCCCAGGTATGTGAAGGATTCTACATCTTCCAGAGTTTCGCCATCAAGAGTGATTGGATTGCTGTTCTCCGTGTTGTGTTTGAGGACCTTGGTTTTCCCTTTGTGTATGTTGAGGCCTACTGATGCAGAGACTGCTGCTATGCTGGCTGTCTTTATCTGCATTTGTTCGTGTGTATGTGATAGGAGGGCTAGGTCATCTGCGAAGTCCAAGTCGTCTAATTGGTTCTGAGCTGTCCATCGTATGCCGTAGTTTCTCTCAGATGTCGAGGTCTTCATAATCCAGTCGACCACCAGAAGAAACAGGAAGGGAGAGAGTAGACAGCCTTGTCTTACTCCGGTCCTTACTTGGAATGCCTCTGTCAGCTGTCCTCCATGCACTACTTTGCACTGTAGTCCATCGTATGAGTTCCGGATAATGTTGACAATCTTCTCAGGAACTCCGTAGTGTCGAAGAAGTTTCCATAACGTTCTCCTATCTACACTGTCAAATGCCCTCTCATAATCAATGAAGTTGATGTAGAGTGACGAGTTCCACTCAATTGATTGTTCGACGATGATCCGTAGTGTCGCAATCTGGTCTGTGCACGACCGGTCCTTACGGAATCCAGCTTGTTGATCTCGAAGTTGAGCGTCTACTGCGTCTTTCATCCTGTTCAGTAACACTCTTTTGAAGACTTTACCTGGTATTGACAGTAGTGTAATGCCTCTGTAGTTTTCACACTTACTCAGATCTCCTTTCTTTGGAATCTTGATGGGCTGTCCTTCTTTCCGATCCATCGACACTTGTTCCTCCTCCGAAATGTTCTTGAATAGAAGATGAAGCATGCTTGTAGTTACTTTGATGTCTGACTTCAACGCTTCAGCTGGTATATTGTCGTGTCCTGCTGCTCTCCCGCTCTTGATTTATCTGACGGCCATTCTGATTTCTTCGGTCGTTTGTGGATTGACATCTATAGGAAGATCTGTGTGTGCTGCTTCGATGTCGGGTGGATTCATTGGAGCCGGCCTGTTCAGGAGTTCCTCGAAGTACTCTCCCCATCTGTTCCGCTGTTGTTGGATCTCATCGGATATCATCAGCAACAGTTTTCTGTGGGAGAGAATAAGCCATGTTCCACCTGAAGAGGAAATTAAGAAATTTTCAAACTACATTATGAGAAAATCTTTGACTTGGAATTGTGAAGCAAAGTGGAAAAGAGTAAGATCAAAGAAAACACCAAATCAAGAATTGAAAACAGACATGAAAAGAATGAATAGCAAGTGGAATGAACTGGAAAGGATTGTCCAGGACAGAGTTGAATAGAGTATGCTAGTGAGTGGCCTATGCTTCTCGATGAGGGGCTACTGGAGTAAGAATGTAATTTAACAAGGGAATCTAGAATGTCAATTGGGCGTAATTGCTTTATTTCATTATTGATGTTCACATTGAGACTCGGAAGCTGTATTTCTTTAGTTCAAACACCGGAGAATTATTCACCTAACCAATGAGTTTATAGCGACGGATTATAGAAATATAACGCATATGGCTATTTAGACTTATTAGCTTAATAAATAGAGCATTAGCGTCTGAAATGAAAGCTACTAAGTCTTAGTATCAGTGGGAATCTTAATATTTGCATGTAGGTGCATTCAATTGATGATTACCATAAAAGACGAAACTCATATACTAGATTTCATGATAAAATTCTGGTATATTGACGATATTCAGCTAACCAGTCACAGTTAAGATAACATCTCATGTACTTTGGTTGACGTTTCAAGCGCAGTTGTATATATAATGTAGACCGTCATGGAATCGAATCCGGAGAGCTGAATTGTGGATGCGCACTGTCACTGAGGACTCCAATACTAAGATGAAACAGACGTCCAGTGTTTTCACATGTTCAATGGTGATCTGGCTTAGATCCACTCATGAATTCAACTATTAAATTATTACAATCTCCACAAACCTCCATTCTGATCATAATCATCATGTGCTCACTAGTCTCTAGCTGTAGGATGATTTCCATAAGTGGAGTCTAATCCATGTTGGGTAGAGATAAGTATATATTTAAGGCAATGGATGAATGGTTTTGCAGTCAATCATGGATCGATAGAAGTTAGACAACAACATCGTTAGATCTATAAGTAAAGCGTTCACGTGAGAGAACATTAGGTCCTAGGTTCGAATCCCTCATTCAGGATCGTGAATGCGCACTGTCACTGTGGACTCCCATACGAGGATAAAACGGCTGTATAATGCTTCGAATATTTCTATATTTGGTCCAGTTTTAATCGACTCATCAATTCAACTATTAAATTTGTTTATATTTTGTTGTATTTTTTCTGTAAACATTCGAAATCAGAACTTCCAGCTTCTGTTTCCGGTGCTGATAATTATGTTGCTTGTTTGTTTGTTTTTACTTCCTTTATTTTTTTCATTCTTTTCTTTTTCTTTTTTTCAAGAGAAGTTTAATGAATTTTTGTATTTTTCTGAAGAATGACAAGTTAAACTAGAACAAATAGGAATAGTTCATGTTATAGTATTATGTAATAAGAAAGCAAAAGAAAAGAAGAAAAGAAGAGAAAAGAAGAGAAAAATATGTGTGAAATACACGAATTCATTGATTAAATTGGTGATTTGATCAAAGTTGAAGCAACTATGGAAAACTACGAAACGGTGGATGACCGTTTCGTTCTAGTATGGGACTCTTCAATGACATTGCATATCCATGATTTGACATGTGGGATTCGAATCCAAAGACTTATTGGTGTTATGTATGAAATGGTTAACTTATAGATTACCAAGCGGAACGGTTTCCAACAGTGTTACCGTCTAAATTCAATCAATTTGCATATTTGTGCGATTATCCAAAATTATTTTTAGTAAGTAATGAACTCCACAACAGACATAGTTGAACTCCACGAATTATGGCTTCTCACTAGAAATTTGATCGTGTTTTAGGCATTTTCTTTTAAAGAAAAGAAATAAATGTGAGATTGTATTCGAAATGAAATATGGATTTGTTTCAAATAAAATTGATTAATCTACAGTGATTGTAAAAGTTATAAAGGTTACTTCGGCACCACAACGGGCCCGAGATGATAGTCAATATGATAAATTATGATGGATTAAACATCAAAATTGTGCATAGATGTCAGCTGATTGACTCGTCCAAAGTAAAGACAGCTGATGATCTGGCTCTTCTATCGCACACGCAACAACAAATGCAGAAGACGACAAGTGTAGCAGCAGCTCCTGCAGCAGTAGGTCTCAACATACACAAAGAGAAAAGCAAGATTTTCAGATACAACACAGCATGCAACAATCGAATCATACGTGACGGAGAAGATTTGGAATATGTAATAACCTCCACATATCTGGGCAGCATCATTGATGAACACGGTGGATATGATGCAGATATGAATGCATGGAAACTTGAAGTATTACTAAAGCCGGCTGTCCCAGCAAAATACTTCGGATCAATTGGTCATATAATATTAACATCAAGCTAATGTGGGAGAGAACGAACCAGATTCCAGAGGAGGAAGAAATCAAGAAGCGCTGGAAGTGGATAGTACATGCATTGAGGAAAGCTTCCAACTGTGTCACAAGGCAAGCACCCACTTGGAACCTTCGGAACTAAAGAAGAGAAATACCAGAGAACACATTACGCCAAGTAATGTAGACAGACATGAGAAGAATGAACAAAAATTGGATAGAACTAGGTGGGAAGACCCATGACAGAGTGAGTTGGAGATTGCTGATCGGCGTTTTTGCTCCTTCGGGAGTAACAACATACAATAGTACAAGTACATCATATACTAAGAAGTCTATAGTTTAAATCAGTTTAGACAATCTAACTTCCCTTCAATTAAATTAAACAGTCCTCGTGCCTATAATTGAGTTTATTAATCTTGACTGTCTAACATTAATATTGATGGATTTAATGTTATCAATTAAATTGGTGAAAAGTGTTTTATATTGCTCGTTTGAATCATCCCATTGATATTTAGAACTGCGATTGATCAGTCTCTTGTTGGCACAAGTAAATCCTATGAGGATTACCCAGATATTGCCTGAAGTCATAAGCATCATAACTTTAGATGTATGGTGAATAGTAGTGGAAACTAGGATGCACGTTTTATCCTACTTGGGACTCATCAGCTAGATGTATCTGAATCTCAATGTTGACGTTCATTCTGTAACTCAAACCCGTTACCATCATCGCATAATCCACTTAACTGTTAAGTTCTGATAGCAAACATTACTGTGTTTGTATCTTAGAATGAATATCAACTATGCAATGCATGCATTTTCATCTGATGAAACACAAAATAGGACGAAACACACATCTTCAATCCCAATATTATCCACCACTAATCAATCCATTCGATTAAGACGAATAAACTAAATGTATACACAAATTATACATATTTACTGAATCATCTACGGAAATAACAACTTCTATAAGTAAACAATATGATTCTCTTCTAAATCATTCTTTCCTTCAATTATAACTATACAACACTATTCAATAAGGGGTTAGTTTGTTTTCATTATTCATTTCCCTAATTTTCAAATATTCTAATCAACTAAATCATTGAATATTGATAAGCGGAAATTTAAATTATTCATTAATATGTAAAACTACTCAAATGATTGTTAATAATGATTCAGTATATATATATGTATCAAATTTATTGATTATAGATTTAAAGGATGATGGTAAATGATTCCATTGAATAGATTACTTACTTACTTACGCCTGTTACTCTTCGTGAAGGACCATACGCTGCTCACCGGTGTTCAGTGTTTTTTAACGAGTCAATTATCTACGGGAAAGTGTTGCTAACTACATGTCCAACCTGCCTCCATTACGCCGGCTTGAGACCCGCAGTAGCGCCAGGAGCCCCTGGAACTGAACAAACTGTCAATCAACACCAATGCAAGAATTTTCAATACAAATGTCAATACAGTTCTAATTTATGGGACGGAAGCTTGGAGAACTACGGAAGCCATTATCAAGAAGATACAAGTGATTTTAACAGACACTAACAGCAACAAACTACTGTGAGAGAGAACAAACCAGATCGCTATGGAGGAAGAAATCAGGAAGAAGCACTAGAAGTGAACAGGACACATATGGAGGAAAGAACCAAATGCGTCACATATCAGGCCCTCACATGAAATCATCAAGGCTAGAGGAAAAGAGGAAGACCAAAGAACACATATCGCCGAGAAATGGAAACAAACATGAGAAGAATGAACAAAAATTGGATGGAACTGGAGAGGAAGACCCAGGACAGAGTGGGTTGAGGGATGCATGTCGGTGGCCTATGCTCCTTTGAGAATAACAGGAGTAAGTGTTTCGTGATTTTTTAGCGAGTTTGTTGTCTACAGGAAAGGGTTGTTAACCTTCCTCATTTACGCGCGCTTGGGACCGCCAGTAATTCTATAAGAGCTACGGGCGGAGTTATTGAATAGATTGGTAAAGAATAATTGTCATGTCAATTGTAATCATTTGGTTTGTTACATTGACAGCTAATAAATTATGCATTATAATCAAGACTTAATAACATAGTTCATTGGTGAATGTACAATGATTATGTGATGTGTACTACTGATGATGACAGATATAAGTAGTACCCATCATCTCTTGATGAAAGAAGGTTAAGAAGATCAACAAAAAGAGAATGAGGATATAATATGATTGGTGTGGAAACGAAAGAACAATCAAGTCTCAGACGATTGTACTAAGACAATCTGTAGTTGTATGTTCAAATACATTTGATTGTCTCCACTTGTGTTCTCGTTCACTACAACTTTGTCTATAAATAATTTTAAAGCTTAGTTTACACTACCTTTCGTATTTAATGAGCTAAATTTTATCTAATAAGTATCTGTTTGTTCATTAAGACTAGGGGGTCCAGGTTGTTATTTCAATTGTGAGCAATAAACTAGGGGATAACCACTATTGCATGTATAAACTCAGTACAATAAATGTTTGTCATTATCACATATAAGTGGCTGCATGAAATTCATTCTAGAGAACTACTACCACCATCATCAAACAGATACAAGTATATATAAACAGTTGTGTACGTAGGGTACTGAATGTCCGTTAACCGGTTACCATAAGCAACAGACTACTGTGGGAGAGGACATAACAAATTCCAGTTGAGGAGAAAATAGGAAAAGAAGTTGAATGTGGATAAGACATACTTTACAAAAGTCATCAGATTGCATCACGAGGCAATCAGTAACTTGTAATCCTGAATGGAAACGAAAAAGAGGAGAGTCAAAGAACACACTGCGTCGAGAAATGGAAGCAGACATGGAAAGGATGAATAGAAACCGGAAACAACTGGAAAGGATTGTCTAGGACAGAGTTGGATGGCGAATGCTAGTGTGTGGTATATGCTCCTCCACGAGGAGTAACAGGCGCTAGAGACTTTGAATCACATGGCATACGTGCATCCCCTCTTTATGTTCTCCTAAATTCTAATCTTCTGAATTCTCCATTTCTCCATCCTTTTCTTTCTTTTTCCAAATTTACTTCAATGAATTTCAATGAATATCATTTTCAAACCCTAATCTTTCCGATTACTGCTTATGCTCTTACTACTCCTATCACTATGGGATTTGAATCGACAATTGTACCTCTGTGCTGATATAGTATGGCAACTCGAACTGATGTACGTACGTATGAAGTTCTACGTCGTTACTGACTGACTGACTGACTCACTGACTGGAAACTGCTACTACAGGTTTATGCATCGTGAGTTCGATCGACAAGTCACCAAATCTTTAATTGATTGTATCATTACGTCATGCATATTGATAGAGGCGCAAACCCATAGGTTATTACAGTATACTACGAAGATATATGATTATGCATATTATACATTTCTCTTTTTCATTTATTGCCAATTCATTCGTTTCTTTTTTCTTCTTCCAAATATAACTAATAAACTAACTAACATTGTTTGTTTGAAGTTAGAAATTAGTACTGTATTCCCTTTATGTTGACTTCTTTTTGTAGCCATAGTAATTACCTTCTATGTAATTGTAGTTATCAGAAATGGGAAGTTTTGTTAACAATTAAAAAAGGGGGAAATTATTCTAAGACAATTGTGTATATTGTGATACAAACAATTACTTGATACTTGGAATACAAGGATTATGATTAGAAGTGGAATCACACCGATTCATTTCGTTCTATTTAGGTGCGCTGGCAGTTTATTGTTATTGTTCACATCAAAAGTTGAATCCAGTACCTTAGGTATTTAGTGTGAATTGATTATTCAATGAAGGATTGAGTCCAGATAGTCATGAGATTGGGTTCGAAGTCCAAAATAAATATCAACGATGGGTTACAAGTAAATTTAGGAAAATAATCTTAACTGGGACAAAACTCTGGTCTTTGATTCTATTACTAGCAAACGTTTGTCTATTCCATAGAATTGGTGAAAACTATTATGTTATTATTATATTATATTATATTATATTATACAATCTACACATGATACATGTATATATACTAACAAAGACTGATAGCTTGTAATTCTGAATATCATTCAACCTCTTAAACGTAACGATATGAAAATATTCACTGTTGTAAGAATGGGTACAAAAGGGATTTTGTGAATATTATGGTAATTTCAATGGTTTAGATCACGAGTCAGTTGAAGCTAGACCACTATGGAAAACCTCGAAGCACTGGACGGTCGTTTCGTTCTATTGTAATACTCCTCAACAGTGCGCATCCACGATCCTGATTCGCGAGAATCAAACCCAGGACATATCATCTCACGCGTGAGCGTTTGAACATTAGACTACTTAACCGGCTGATATCCGACGGAGTTGATGTCTAACTTTAACTAATCCACGAAATTGAGCGATGAACATAATACATTACTAAAATATTTTAGTATTAAATCAATTATTCAAAGCTTACCCATAATGTGGTATTCGTTTATGATTATATCTGTTTTGTGTATATCTCTATTGTAAAGACGGCCTACGGGTGAACTTGAATAAGCTCTAAGAATCTGAGAAGGATTCGAAGGTTCTAGCGTTCGAGTACTCTAGTTGTATGCGGTTTATCAAGAATCTTAATTCTAGACATAACGTTAATCAATGATGAGTATGTTTGATTCAGTCGGTATATCATTTTCACAAAAATTTAAAGTATATTATTCAGTCAAATATGTAATTTGAATGTTTCTGTTGCAGGCAGAATACCTTAGAACTCAACTTTATTCCATTTGGTACTTGTCAACAAAGTAAGCAAGACCAGTCAATCTCTTTTTTCGAAATACGTCTAATGAGAAGGAGTAGCGGTTCATTAAAATGATTCATATTTAGAAAACAAACAAGAAATGGTCAGCTGATCAACTTCTATAACTGGGCTGCTTTAAACAGAAAGAGAAATCTTATTTTATCGAATATATCGGATATTCATTATGGAATGCATTGACGAAGAACTCGCATTCGTCAGGACATCTCTGATGAAAACTAGTTGTATTAATTGCTCCATATATATGAATATGAAAAGAAGTCATTATGATAAGAAATTCGGTTGTTCCATTCCAAAGAAAAATATCTCTATAAGTTCAGAATTTAAAGATGATCAAAAATCTGATGTAAACAAAAATTGTTTCACGACAGCAATTAAAAGAACATTCAATGCGGCAAAGCTGAAAATAATATTCAGTACGAAGAATTTACTTTCTGTATCCATAAAAGAGAAGATTTCCCGTCTGAGCACCTCCATGTGCATCTACCAGTATACATGGCTTTGTGAAGCAAGGCACAATGGCCGTAACCAGCGATCACTTTTAACTTGGATACGGGAATACGTTCCAGTTTAGTTCTACAACATCGACGGGAAACATGTTAAGAGTTCTATACTTGAACATTGGAAACACATCAGCTGTATGTACACTCATTCAAAAGTTGATATCCACCTAAGCACTCGAAAACAATACTGTATGCTTCAAACGCTATCGTGCTAACTATTTAGCTACTGAGCCCTGATAACCACTAAATAGATAGTTTGGTGGAAAGAAACGATAGTGGATTCGAGTTCTGGAGTATACATCAACACTTCAATGTAGATACATATGGCTGACGACTTTGAAATAGGACGAAACCCATATCCTAGATTTCATTATATTCAAACTTATAATGCTTGTAACTTGAGGTAATATTTAGTCAACCTGTACAAGACACATATATGCTAATAAGAGATTGATCAATTACAGTTCTAAATATCAATTCAAGTAAATAACAATACTAAGTTGTCAACTTACAATCAAAGAAGAAAAGAATGAATAACCCATATAAACTCATTGCTTAATGACCATAAATCAAATCTAAGTTTGTTTTTCTTTCTTTATTTATTCTTTTCTATCTTACTTTCTCTCATTTACTCTACAAATGAATAAATAAATAGAGGTGTAGCTTAATTTCAGTAGTATCTTAATTATAAAGACAAATAATAGAAGGAGTTTTGTATGAATATTATAGTAATTTTAATAGTTGAGATCATGAGTTCATTGAAACTAGATCGCCATAGAAAACTTGGAAGAACTGGATGGTCGTTTCATTCTAATGTGAGACACTTCAGCCGCTCGCATCCACGGTAGTTTAGCTTAAAATGATTCATGATCTCAAATATTGAAATTACTATAATAAGCACAAATCCACTTCCGATAATAATCAACATATGCTCAGTAGTGACTGACTTCAAGAGGTATTTCCTGGAATTCTAGTGAGAAGCCGTTACCAATGGAGTTCAACAGTGTCTGTTTTGAAGTGGTAACTCACTGATGACAATGGTGTCTGGTGGCTCAATTTCGTGGAATAGTTGAAGTTAAATATAAACACGATTGGATACTGGCTGGTTCAGTGGTCTGGTTGGTTAAGAGCCTGCATCGAGACTGATAGGTACAGGGATCGAAACACGTGAGGCGGGATCGTTGGCGCGCACTGCCGGGGAGTCACGCAGTGGGACGGAACAGCCTTCAAGTGACTTCAGGTTTTCCATGATTGTCTAGCTTCCAGTGACTCATGATCTCAAGTATGGAAATCATATTATTATCCAATCCAATCATTTTATCAAATTAACAACTGAAAATTAAAATATAAAAATCAACATTTAAACCAATAAGAAGTTGATAAATGAAGAAATAACTTTTAAAATAGACCTGGAAACAACAACAGTTAAATGGATATATTCCATTAAACATGTATCTATGTGGGTATGTGTATATGTATGTGTGTATGTATATGTGTGTTTCTATGTAGGTATGTGATGAATACATCACTTTGTCCTGTTTTCTAATATTTGATCTCACTATTATCATCATATTCATTTAAGTCTTATTTATTCATTCAATATCCTAATTGTTACTATGATATATGAATCAATTGGATTATATCTTAGTTATCATCATTATCATTATCCTTTAATTATTACGTAACTGTTATTTGATCATAAGAGTTTTGATAGTATCATTGTTATTACCATCATCACCATCATCGTTGACAACCATATTCATCACTTTTGTTGAATGTTTTCACAAGTTTATCAAGTCAGTATATTTTAAGTGGTAAAAATTAGAAAACAAGAAAACAGAAAAGAAGAAAAAGGAAAAGAAGTAAAGAAAGAAGACTAGAGAAAAGAAGAAAAGAGAGAAGAAGAACGGAGAAAAGAAGAATAGAGGAAGGAAGAAAAGAGAGAAAAAGAGAAAAAAGGAGAATAGAGAAAAGAAAAGAAAATTTAAGTTTACCTGTACAACGAACTACAAAAACATAGACATAGATACAAACAAACATACACACATACATACATATCTACATACAAATACATAATAAACCTGTTTGGGGAATGTTTCAATGTTGACTATATATTTTCATTGATAATATAAAAGTTTCTGTCATTTACATGTTTCAACAAAGAAGATCTTTATCTGGAATGTTTAACCATTGAATTATTGAACAAGTAAGTACTATGTATATACATGTAAAATGTATACAATGAAATGTTAATCATACTTTTAATAATGGGATCATTTTTATTATGGATTAGTGTATTTCTTCAAGTTAGACAATAATACCGTTAGATGTTTGTTGACGTAGTGGTCAATAGGTTAAGTGTTGGCGTTTGGAATCGAGATGTCTTGAATTCGAATCCTGTGAGCGGATTCGTAGATTTTTTGGCTATTGAGGAGTACCACAGCAGAACGAAACGGCTGTGATTGACTCATGAATTAATAATAATTTATACTATTTTACTCTTGTTACTTATTACATGTGGGTAGTAATATTGTGATTAGAAAGTTAAGGTTTCAGTGTATATCATATTTCTAAGTACTACTGAACAATTTACATCAACTATCTATATATATAGACCAATTAATATATACATATGTGGCATATCGTTCGTTATGAATATCTAGACGCTCAGTAATACGGTAAGATACTCTACGAATAATGAGGTTCCATGGATCATGTATAGCGTTTTAAAGAGTTACTTTCCTACCTGATGATGTCGCTAACCATATGCCCAACCCTCCTTTATCCAGGCTTCACACCGGCAGTAACCTAAGAGAGGCTCCAATCAGAGTTATGGGTCATATTTAGTAAAGGTATACACCATAAAGAAATGATAGCATATGTACACTTGTCACCTATCGTCATTATCAGGGACTTCAGCATGATTCATTTTGAGCTACGATCTCATGATTGATTTGGTATAACAAGACAGTAGTCCTAAACTCAATATGATTTATGATATGCTGCTTTCATCATAATTATTTTTATATAATCAGTGCTTGAAGTCACTATTTCCTAGTCTTATCCATATTCGGAGATGCAGACTACTTGGTTGGGGTCTGCGTGGCAATCGTAACCAATGGTTGCAGACTCTGGGTGACATGGCTCAGAATCGATCACAATGTCGTAGGTGTATACACTGTCTGTCTTCTCTTGAACTAAGAGATTAAAATCGCTTCATATCTTTCTTTCTACGAACTAATTCTTTCTTCATGTATAATATCCCTATATGCAATCGTTCTTTTATTTATTACCACCACTGAATTAACTACTTCTATGAATCCGGTGTTCATCATGCTGTGCTAATGAGTGAGGTGTGGCAACTTGGACCGATGCATATATATGCCTGGTCCTACGTTGTAGCTGATTGAATGACTGACTGACTGAACTGATCTATTCATTACCGTAACTGATATTTTGAAGGACCAACAGTTTTATTACTAGTTTACCACTGATTAGTAATTGGATGACTTGAGATTTTGAAACCCTTAAATGAAAATATGTTCGTCTTTCTTGAAGCTTCTTTATATCAACCTATTACTGTATGAAATCAACAAGTTCTGAATAAAACGATTCATTAGTAAGACGATCATTTATGGACGAACCAATCATGGATAAGATGACAGGTCTCGAATTTTAACTTGAAATTCATTCATCCATCCATTTGGTTCAATTGAGTTTTTGGCATGTTATCTCATGTCAGTTCGTAATGAAACCCCCCCTTTCTCACCCCCTTAAATTCAATTCTTAGCACTTAACCATCAACTATAAATCATAATCTTTATTTCTTCACACAGGTTTATAACCCAATATTTAGCTTTAGTACATATGTGGATATTCTCAGGGTCATTTTAGGGTCATTCAAAGGTCATCCATACATTAGAATCTTATTAATAATAGAATATTGCCTACTACCTACTAACGTATCTAAGTAATAAATAGTATTGTCATGCAATCGGAAATTTCGCTAACGAAATTCATTGTTTGTATGCTTATTGTCCCTTTTAATCTAATGGTAAATATTCTATTCAGATTAGCTTCGTCATTCAAAACCAAAGTTTTTTCCTTTTCCTCTCAATGATAATATACATGTCAGTAATCACATTTTTCTGTATTTTACAGATTTAATTGTACGCGATTCATACAATTACCTGAGTGGAATATGCTAATGATATTGACAGATATAAGTAGTATGTATCACCAATAGAAAGTCAAATACTCAGAAGCAGAAGGCTAAGTACTAGAACAAAGAAGTAATGGTGCTATTACGAAAGATTAATCAAGTCTGAGACGATTGATTGATATTTCGCTAATGATGATGATGATGTTGATGATTTGAAACTATCCCTTCACTTCCATATTCTTTCAATCTAAATATGAAATCTGTTGTTCTATTGGAACAATTTGTGACACTTATTCCATATGTTTTTTTTATCAAGAAATTCAATCTTGTCTCATACCAGGAAGAAATATCCGTCCGATGCTTCCAGGTTTTCACTAACGGTCTAGTTTCAATTGATTCATGATCTCAACTATTAAAAAAATTACTAAAATATCCATAAGCTCGACTCCCCCTTTCTGATAAGAAACCGAAAGATTTAACTAATTATATCAATGATATGAAAAATTTATCGGTTTTCTTTTTGTTTTTTTGTTTCACGAATTCCCTCATCCTTCCTGCCTCTCTCTCTTTTTCATTCTCTTTCCTTCCATTTTTTCCCAAGGGAATTCCAATATATTTGCTTTACCAAATTTATATCATTAGTGAAATTAGTGAAAATACGATGATTTTAGTTTTTCTAATTGATTTATTAATGAGACTATAATTTATGGATGACCTATGAGTAACATTAAAGTGCATGAGAGACTGCCTATCAACTAACTGAAGTTAAATGTGGGGTTATAAACTCGTGTGAAACTAAAGAATATGAATTGTAGTTGATGGTTAAAGGTTAAGAATTTAATTTAGAAGGGGGGAACGGGGGGCTTTTCATCACGAACTGATATGAGCTATCATGCCAAAAACTCTATTTAACCAAATGAATGAATGAATGAATTTTCCTTCATAATTCAAGACTTGTTATCCTTCATCTGATTAGTTAGTTTAGAAATTATAGTTTCACCTTATAAATTAAATAGAATTTATTTCGCTTTTTCATAAATGTAGAAATGACATTCAATTGATAGTTGAAATTTTGAGTAACTTGAAGCTAGACCACCTTGAAAAATCTCGAAGCACTGGATGGTAGTTTAGTTCTATTGTGGGACTCCTCAACAGGGCGCATCCAAGATCCCGCATCCCCCCGCGCGAGCGCTTAACCATTACACCACGGAGTCAGTCAGCATCCGGCGGTGTTAAAGTTTAACTTCAACCAATCCACGAAATTGTGCCGTTTTTCACCATTGTCTTCAGTGAGTTGATATCTTACAACAGACCTGGTTGAAATCCATTGGTAACGGCTTCTCACTAGAACTCCAGGAAATGCCTCTTGAAGTCAGTCACTAGTGAAGAGTCCAATAATAGAACGAAATGGTCGTCCAGTGCTTTCAGGTTTTCCATTGTAGTTTAGCTTCAATTGACTCATCACTTCAACTATTGAAATTGCTGATATCTCCATTAAACCCTCTTCTGATTCAAATGATAGCTAATAACTATTTCTTATAATCAATTCAGTAATATTGTAATGAACGAGAACACAAATTTGGACAACCAAATATATCTCAATATAACATTACACAACATCTTAGTAACATCGAAGAACCATACAGTAAATACTTCATTTACAAAATGTAAATCAATTGTCTTAAACTCAATTGTTCTTTCGATTTTCACACCAATCATTCTCTGTTCCCATTCTCTGTTCTCATTCTCTTTTCTTTAATCTTCTTAGCCTTCTACCACTACTTATTTCACTTTATATACATGATGATGACTACTTATATCTGTAAACAGCAGAAGCATATTCCACACTACTACTACTACTTTTAATAATAATATTAAGATATGAGATCATTCAAATATATCAAATATATACTCATACATAACCTTACTTTGTCAACAACTGTAGGTAATCTCAAATATTTTCTTGCTTCTAGGATGCCGTCCCGCTCAGTGGTCTAATGGTTCAGTGTTCGCGTACGAGACCGTTAGGTCGCAGTTTCGTATCCTGTGTGCAGAATCGTTGATGCGCATTGCTGAGGAATACTATACTAGGATGAAACGGCCGTCTAGTTTTTCCATGTTTTCCATAGTGGTGTAGCTATAATTGAATCCATGGATTTAACTATTACATTACTACAATCTCTACAAAACTCCCTTCTGATCATATAATTTAGTTCAACTAGATGCTAGATAAGTAGTTTGAAAGTTGAAAGATTGTAGACACACCTCACTGATGAGTGTCAAATAACCTGAAACCTAATTTCTTAGTTTTCTATTGTCTATCTTCAACTTCTGAACATTCATATTTCTTTGTTATATATAAGGAATCGGAGCAAGTATTCATCATATAATCCATACATTTGACATTCTAGTACTTTGAATAATTTACTCACAAGAAGTGAATAAGTCAATGTTACCAAATCCCAATTTCCTATCCAGATACATTTTTTCAAATGAAATCATTATCATTGACTTGATGACTATTAGAACACTTATCATTGTGGAATTTCTGCTCGCTCCATTAAAAGTGTATTGATTATGAGTTACTGATGATGAATATAATGATACAGTTTAATACAACCCTTAGAATCATCATAACTTTAACCTATACATTTTATTAGTATGTCATTAATACATGTGGATGTTGTAATAATGGTATTATAATGAATAGTAATAACAAGTTAGTAGTGACTGTGGACGAATCGACGTAGTCTTAGATGCATTATAATGTTAGTGACAATGAATGATGTTAGCAGTCTGGATGGATGATTAGTAGTATATATTCCATACCGAACGCCTTCTCTCATCGTCCTCTTATCTTCGATTTTCCCAAACTTATCTCGCCAGACATTTCACTTCCGATTAGTGACACAAATCACTTATATGTGTCGACATCAATAGCACACATCACAGTGCAACTACCGACCTCCTACTCGAGATGTGAAATTATCTGACTGAGATACAGATGACTACAGTACGTTGTATTATACAATTCATCAGGATTTTCTTCAAAATGATCGGTATTGGAACAAATGAGTCATGTTTCGTCATATTGAAGGCGCTCTGCATGGATAATCATACTAATATTAGAATCCAGTATTGCAATATTTTAAATCGTTCAAGCGCGATTTCAAATCTCCCGGTAAATTGTTCAATCCAGTCCAATGTGCTCACTGTTAAAAATTCCGAATCAGAATAACCATGTATCCTTGTTTCCTTGCTAGTAATTATCCTAAATGAAGTCAATTTATAGATGGTAACGGTTGCTATAATAGCAACAACAACAACATAAAATAAGAAATTTTTTAATTCTCACATTATTTTCTAACTAAAATCAATTAATGTATTCCCTCTTTTAAATTTAGTTCACATGTTAGTACTATGGATTCTGTTCGCATCCTGACTCCAATCCCACCCCCTTCTATCTTTTTGTTTTTGTGCCATGTTCATCTATACCTGTTTGATAAAATTGTTGCTTAGTAATTGAATAGGATTAAATTTTGGATGTAAAGATGTTTGAGCATTGACTTGTTGACAACTTCTCAGTCTTTAAAAAGCAGGTTATCTTAAACCCTAAACCATGTGCCTACAATCACTGACAGTGAAGTCTCACTCATTACCTTCTCGGAGCTTTACTGATGTTTACGAAATTGAGGAGGCATAAGCGAACTCGAGAATGGAAAACGTATGATTTATCCCAACGAATGCTCTCACATGGCCATGTGTATACAGTCCTTGCGAGAGAACTCTTACTGAATGTTTTCTCGGAGCTTTACTGTTGTTTACGTAGTCGAGAGGATGAAAAGCAAATGTCCTGTGCTTCAACCAGTTTGGTGGTTACAACGGACCTACTCAAGGGAGTTGGAAATCTCTGAATTCAAACCAATGATGCATATGGGCTCCAGTAACCTAAAGAAACAAACAACTTATGAACTAATTGTTGATCACTGGCTACCATGCAACTGCATCTCGTAACCTTGCTCTACTGCCTGATGGATTAGTCCTTTAGGTCAAAGACTCTGGGGTGTAACTCATTAGGAAAACCACCTACTGCAGTCTCGTTACCCGGATAGTATCCCAGATCACACACAAATCGATCAGTTTATGTGGTACATATGTTAGGTTATTTTCTCAATCATCTACACACACTCACTCGCACACACACTTACCCATCCACTCACTCACACACACACTCTCATTCGCTCACTCACTTATTCACTGAGTCACTTCTTCAATAATTTATTACTAGGTTCGAGTGTTGGAGAGTGTACATCAGCTCTGAGATGTAAGTATAACCAACTGACCGGTCACAAATAAGACAAAACGCATTTACTGAATTCCACTGCTAACCACTGCCCATCTTCGCTTATAAATTATGTGACCTGAGGAAACATCGGGGCAGTCCACACATGATTTATAATTACAGTTCTAAATAACAATGGGAAGAGATCGTGAATGTGTACTAATGAGAAATCCTATACTAGAACAAATTAGTCGTATAGTGCTTCTTAGTTTTCAACGGTGAATTAAGTTCACATCGACTCGTGAATTCAACTATTAAAATAATTACAATTTCCATAAGCATATTTTCTGATATTCATGTTATTCTGCTATGATTATGAATCTTATTTTATCCAAATGAATTAGCCTTATATCAGGTAAATAATGAATGATCTATGAATATCCCTAGACCAATAACTTGATGCTACTTCTTCACGACATATAGAATGTTTGGATTCACTGAACGGTCATTTTGTCTCAGTATGGGACTCCTCAGCAATGCGAATCCACGATCACACTCTCGAGATTCAAACCCAAAATCTAAAAGTTTCATGCGCGAGCGTTTAGCCCCCGGACTACTGAACCGGTCGGCACTCAACTGCATAAACGTCTAATCTGTTATTAATTTTGTGCTATTCTTTTGATCTGAATGAGATTACTTTAATGTTGCAAAGACATCTTTGTGATGTTTGATTCGAGTTCATTCTAAGTCACGCAAATCGAATTTAGTTTGATGGAGCATTGGAAGCGAAAAATTCATGAAGAAAAACTGCATATTTACATCAAATTTGTGATTTTTTTTATTGAAACACCTAATAAATCATATTGCTGTTTGAGCCACGGATGTCGACGGATATAAGTAGCATGTATCATCAATCAAAAGAATCACTGTGTGGCTGATTGTACTAATTCAGTAGTTCGATTCATAAACTAATTAACTTCAAACTCCTGGAAGCACTTAATGGCCGTTTCATCGCAGTATAAGACACGCGATATTGTTTGGAATTGTAAAGATTTACGAAGAATTCGATTCTAGTTTGTGAATGTGTTTCATTATATTCGTTATTAATAAAAGATTAGATCAAGCTTACCCACTTACTTACGCCTGTTGCTTCTCGTGGAATAACATAGTCCGCTCACCAGCGTTCTGCATCCAACCCTGTCCTGGGCAATCCTTTCCAATTCTTTCCAGTTGTCATTCATCTGTTTCATATCTGCTTCTGCTTGCGGACGTAATATGTTCTTCGACCTCCCTCTTTTTTGCCTCCTTTTAGGGTTCCAAGTTAGCGCTTGTCTCCTGTTGCAGTTCGATGCATTCTGTTATGTATGTTCTAACCATCTACATCGTCTTTTCCTTATTTCTTACTTCAGATGAAAGCTGGTTTGTTTTCTTCAAAAGCAGGCTGCTGCTGATGGTATTCGGCCAGTATATGTTGAGTATCTTGCAAAGACAACTATTTATAAACACTTTTACCTTCTTGATGATGGTTATATTAGTCCTCCAAGTTTCAGCTGCGTAAAGTAGGTCTGTTTTGACGTTCGTATTATAGATTGTGACTTTGATGTTGTTTGACAGTTGTTTTGAGTTCAATATGTTCTTCAGTCGTGAGAACGTGGCCATCGCTTTGCCGATACTTGCCTTTACGTCTGCATCCGATCCTCCTTGTTCATTGATGATGCTTCTCATGTGCGTGAAGGATCTCACATCTTGCACAATTTCACCAATGAGTGTGAGTGGGTTAGTGTTCTTGGTGTTGTATTTGAGGAACTGGTTTTTCGCTTGTGTATGTTGAGGCCCACTGATGCAGATCAAATTGAATCAATATAAATTTTCTCAAAGTTCATCTACTCTTTCTGTATGATACACATGTTACCTGTATTCAGCCTTCGTTTCGAATTTTTATCACGATTTAATGTGTGATACGTATCTTGTTTAACTGATGTCGCATGTTTCTGGCATAAAATGGGACATGTTAAGTCGAAATGGATTTTAGCTAGTTCCTATATTGTTTACATTTGACTAATTGACTAGCTCAATCATTATCGCTCAGACAAACATATAATAGCTACAGAACTCAATTCAAATAAGGCAAATGTATTCATCAGCATGAGTTGTATTGCTATTTGGAGTTCAGGGTAATATATGAATCTAAAGGTTCTCTATTGATATTGTGGATGGTTCGGAATTACTTTGATAAGTTTTGCTGGTTCTCCACACGCAAAATTTATTTGTTGGTTAAACGACTAACCTTATACTGCTGATCGCTTTTTAGCGTTCTCAAGAGCCATTATCATTTGAACATAGATAACAGTTTGATTGTCGTGTAAGTCACGTCTAATCCAAATTTGATACATGTTTATCTGGCACTTGAATTCTACCCAATCTTTTCACAGTTTCTTTTATTTAAACCATTTAAAAGGATAAAAACCCTTACGTCTGAGATGAGTTTAGGGATAGCATACAATAATGTTTTTAGATTTATGTTTGAATGTAACACAACCCATGGCTTTTTAGTGAAACGTTTTTATTGAATAATGATCAAATGAAGTATTTACATCGACATATAGGTATCTGAGAAGTTATATAGGCCTTCCAATTGACAAATAAATGACGAAACTGTGGACCGTAATCTTTTTAAGTTGGTTGTTAGATGCTTTAGTCGTTTAAGTTAAATGTTTCGCTACATATCTGAGTTGTGTTTACAAGCAATCTACTACTGAAACAGAAAACATGAAACATCTGTGTCAATTAGAGAACATCAACGTCTTTAGAAATCAAAATTGTCGGTGTATTTCAAGATGAAGTGGTCTTTCACACATAGCATGTAAAAAGAGACTACATGAATAATACAAGAAGAAATAGTGCTACCGATTGAGAGCAGGAATCAAGGGTTCGAAATATGAGAATTACTCATTGAGATAAATGGTTCGTTCGTACAGCACATTATTCGTCATACAAAACGAGTCTTAGAAACATTTGAAAACACTTGAAACTTCTGAAGAGTAAAGAGTTGTGTGATTTATTTGCACAGGAAAATGCCACTCACTTGAAGAGATCTGTAGTCCCGTTTTTAATGCTTCTGTATCGATATCTAAGCAACACGTCATTCACAACAACAAAGAATATTTATTGTTTATAAAATTCTATTATATGCAATCAATAACAATATCCGATATTTCGAAAACGAGCTAGGGAGGTGAATTTATTTTGATACCATCAGTTAAACAACCTTGGCTTATTGTTCTGGACATGTGCTATCCATTATCACAACCTATTTTAATCGAAATTGCATACTAACTATAATAGTTGTAGGTGACTTTCATTGCAAATTCAACTCTGGAGATCATGATTTAACTGAAGCCAGACCACCATAGAAAACCTGGAAGCATTGGACGACAGTTTCGTCTTATTTTTGCAGCCCTCAGCAGTGCGCATCTACGAGACCAACCCTTGAAATTACTAAAATATTCACGAAAGCCCTTCTCATATCAATCAACATATGCTCACCAGTGACTGGTTTCAAATGGTATTTCTTGGAGTTCTAGTGAGGTGAAGTGACCACTAGAGTTCAACGCGTCTAATGTGTGACAGTAACTCACGGAAGACATTGATGGACATACCGCTCATTCTCCAGAATTAGCGCTTGATGTTGGCCGGCTCAGTGGTCTAGTGGTCGAGCGCTCGCGCGCAAAACTGGTAGATGCTGGATTTGAATCTCGAGAGACTTGGATTGTGTTTATGAAAAATTGTCGGCGAGATCGTGATAAGTGTTTCGTGAAATTAGAGGTGGACTGGATTTTTCTCATGTACATATGAAAAGACATTTTCATAAGATCATGATTCGTTGTGCAAGTTGTTGATGTTGATTTTTAACATCATGGAACAGCGAAACATTGGACAGATGTTTTGTTCTATGGAAAAATTGCAAAGCAATGCGCTTCTACATCCAACTATGAATTGAACCCAAAAATGTCTGCATAAAATCCGAGGAATTAACATGCAGTCAGCCGAGCATGAATCGATAAGCTTAGATCTGTAGATCTCAGATGCCTTTTATTGTTTTTCGTTATACTGTTCTTACATCGGATGTTAGTGGACTGTTTTAACGGTGACTGCGGTTCTTTAGAACTTGGAGGATTACTGCATCTTAAAGTAACTCACCATTAAGCAAAAGATCATTGAGATTCTATGGAGTTTCTCCTCGAAACGGTAACAAATTTCCTTAATGTGATAATTTTACTCAATCATCATTAGTAAGTCAAGATTCCAGAACGACTCTAAGTATAATAATGATTGTTTAGGTTAACCAGTGATATATGGTTAATCAGTACGTAAATTTTTATGTCTGGTTGTTAATAAATGGAATAGTTTGTGTACTATTCTGAACTAATAGAAAACCGACTACACGGATATATGACAGTGAAGTGTCTAGCACCTACCACATTGAAATGCGTGTTATTCGATTCAATTTGTCATTTATCCATGGGTGATATAGTGTGATCAGAGTGTTAGTTGTTAGCTGATGTCCATTCACGGTATCATAACATTGAAACGTTCAAAATTGAAATTTTAATTGCAAGTTGAATTTGTAGGAGGTAATTTATCGAACGATGCATCTACAGACTAATAGGTGTCTTCTTCATGTTTACACCCATTGTGTTGATAAATGAACCTGACAATCGAAACACATTGAATAACAGTAAGGTTGGATGAGACATTTTAAATCTTGAATACATTTAGAAGAGCGTTTGCTTGGTAAGGATAAAAACGTCAGGCAACATGATGTTTTTAGACATACAGGACATAATGTAGGCAATAATAAATTCGCAGCGAGGTAGCTGACCATATTATTAAGATATATATGCTCTAAAATGTTACACAACCTGAATTATTTGCTGTTTGATATGAGACACACTGACTGGAATTAATAAAAATGATTGCCCATCAAACCGAAGTATAATGTGCAAAACAATGTGACCCGAAATAATCAATAGGCACTTGTTCATACTCCATTCAACAAAATGCCACAAGAACAATTTCTCACTTATCTTTGTTCAGATGATTTGGCATACCTACATGCTTGTTTGACTAAAATTCAGTCATTATATTGTTTAAAGATGCCCATAATATTAAAAGACTAGTTTATGAATGAAGATATGATATGACTCATATGTAGAATGTGATTTTGATTCCACACATGTGTCAATCGCAATTTAGGATCCATTGTAAGAATAAATATAGGTCAGATAGGGTGAAAGAATTATTAATGCAATTACAATTCGGTTAGTTGTGGTTTCAGTAACCAAAGGGCTAATCCTCATCGTGCAAAGTTGCGTGATATGAGTTTGCATCACACTAGGATTATTGATTTCTCAAGAAGTGAAGGTACATTTAACTGAAGATAAATAAACACCATGGAATCTAGGAACAAAACAAAATATTCAAATCAATTCAAGTCAAAATAAGTGTGATTCTGTCAATGTCTATGGTTCCGAGATGTGGTATTTTTGTAAACAATGATGTCACATCAAAAGAATCCATAAACTTACCAGCAATATTTATGTGATTCATGCCGTCAGCAAGTACAAATGAGTCCTTCAGTGTATATGTGACTAATCGTTGACGAACTGGTTCTAATTTATCCGCTAACCATCATGCCACTTTATGATATGGTGAATTGACTATTGACAGAATAGGTCTAAAAGGGTAACCTTGTTTATGTATTTTTGGTAAACCAAACACGTGAGTAAAACGGTTGATACCATAGACAAAATTTGTCACCATCCTGACATCATACCTCTACCAGCAACAGAATTCAAACGACTATTGCGCATGTGTAAAAAAGATGTTCAGTTCTAATTCAACAATATTATATACCGACAAACCAATGGTGTAGCAATGGGGAGTCCATTAGGTCCTGTCGAAGAGGACATTTTCATTGCTAACCTCGAGGGGACCTAGCTCAAAGTAGCAATTGATGAAATGATGTATTACTCGAGATATGTCGATGATTCATTCATCGTGTGTAATAATGAACATCATGCAACAAATCGGTTAAAATGTTTCAACGAAGCTCATCCAAATATCCATTTCACTATGGAACATGAAAAAGAAAACAACTTCCACTGTCTCGATATCGCGATAAACGAAGAATAGATGATACAGTTGAAGTTTATAAGAATGACACATGGAATGGGACTTATCTCAATTTCAACAGCTTTTGTCCAATGAATTACATGTCAAAACTCTTTTCCATAGAACAGAAAGAATATGTACAGCCGATACACTAGAAGATGAAGTTATGATTGTTAAAATGTGTTTTAGGAGTAACAGATACCCGTTGATATTTATTGAGAAATATGTAAAACGTGATGATAAAAAACCCAAAGAAACTACAGTGAAAAATTCTATTTCTATTCAACTCAAATTCAAAGGTGATAATGTCACAAGGTTAATTAACATGAGACCAAAAACCACATCAACGAGAACTTATCCTGCAGCTTAAGTGATTATCCTGTCCAAAACAACATGCTCTTTGACAAAATGTAACGTAGATATGTATCCCTCTCATGTTACCACCAACTGTGTATACAAATTTACATGTATCTGCCAAAGCAGTTACATTGGTAGAAAAGAAAATGCAGCCTTCATCCGATTCAAAGAACTTATTTCGAAGGATTTGAAATTAAAAGGACCAAAAGCATTCAATAGTGCCATCGTAAGACATCTCCTTGACACAGGACCCTAAGTTGATACACTGACGTTCTGCAAGTTGATCAACAAACAATCATACTCAGACTTTTCCAAATTTGCCAAAACGATAGCAATCAAATGTCTTAAATCAGATCTATGTATACAAAAACAAACAGTAATAAATATTTCTTTGCCCCAGTAAAATTAACCCCCACTATTTATTTATTACGTCATTAACTATTTCAACAATTTCTGAATTCTAAAATTACATGATTCACGACTGATTGATTTCAATCCACATCTTTCTTTATTACCACTAATCTATTTCTAGTTACTCCAATAAATAATCATCTAATGTGTTTGTTTAATTCCATCAGTTCTAATCACAATTTCAATGTTCTGGAAGCTTCCTTCCCAAACTTCATCCATTTGAAAGAAAATTATATGACCTCATCAACTCTATCGGAATCTTCACTACATCATGAAACATATACTGATCCTTAATCATCCTCTTACGTAATAATATGTCATTGACACTATTAACTCTGACGAGAACATAACATACTAAAATGAATTCATATGATTCATCACCGATCTTTGTTCTTGCTCTATTTAGGAATTAATCTTCTAATGTTCCTTCACGTAGAAATTCATTTCACATCTGCGGCAAAATTAACACAAATTTCAACACTAGATGACATTTCAAAATACACTCCATCTGTTGTCAAACCTGATTGCCTCCACTCAACGTCGTAATCCAACTTCAGTTAACATTCATCACAAACACATCTGATAAACGGTCGAGTGCATAAATCCAGAATATCAAGTAAGGATGAGTTTCTCTGTCCCATTGATTGAAATAAAACCATACACTGAACGTGATGTGAAAATTTCCATGAAAATGATGACTGTTCATAGTTTCACATTCATTAGACAGGAAGAATATCAACTGGTCGAAACTAAATGTATCTAGATTATTAACGGGAGTTCCACTGATACACAAACTGCGAACGTGACAACTAAAGAATTCAGTAAGATAACGATCACTATACTTATTTGAAATTAGATGGTAAATATTGACAGAGCTTATTCAAAGCTGATGCCGAATCTACCCTTAAATGACAGAAAATTTTATTCACCTTTATTTCTGTCAGTTTGTCGGTGTTTGGCAGTCATATGAGTGAATCATTAATAAGCGACATTCCTTATTATAATCAAAGTAAATATTACGTTCACTATACAATAGATAACATCAGATGGCTTGATTATTCAGATAAAATATGGTGACTAACAACAAAAACGTATGATTATTGACATTTCTACTAACAGCAAATAAGGTGAACCGACAGACATTTGGAAATCACACTCTCAGATAATGTACACTATTATTTTCATCATTATTACTTTAAGAATAATTTTTTTATAATAAAACGGATAGTATCTTAGAAAAAATGAATTAGGTGTGGTGATTATATGTAATATCCAGACACATAATGGTGATTGAATGGTCAGTTTACATTCCCAGTGTGAACGGTTTCAAGTAGACGTACGAAGCACATGTTATATTTCCGTCTAACAGGTGTCCAGCTGACTAAAGTGAAGATGACGAAATACAAAAAATCGGAACAACAAACAATCAGTGATATTCATCAAGGAACTGAAATCACGCATCACGCATCTCTCTGATTATTACTAATTAGCTATGTCAATTGACAATGTTTGAAGAAATTCTCCAGGAGTGTTCGTTGGATTACATTCAGCTCATCATCATCTGTGTCTTCAAAGCATATTATTCTGGATCTTCAGAGAGGTTGTCGGATCAAGTTACTCCTCCTACTCAGTGCATTTAAATCTGCGATGTCCACGTTAATCCATCTCACTTCTTATTATGCTTGAGTGTATTTGACAATTTCGAAGGCCTGCTCTGTTTTATCATAGTACACTACTACTCCTAATCAGATTTTACAGTTTCTAACGGAAATCGAGCAAAGAAATGCCGTCAGTAATTTGATATGTTCTAATCTACGTTTACAGTCTTCTGTGAAATTCATATAATTCCCTTTCTGAACCCGGTTATCAACAGGTAAGCAAAGAAAATTCTTGTATTCTATCACAGTGATCTAACATGACTTTCTTATAGTCGTCATTATTCAACTGATTCGTGTACACAATTAATTGATCAGAATGTCAATTATCAGCTAACAACAAGTAAGCGAAATAAAATCTGAATTCGTTTCGTAAATACAGTGTAAAATTGTGGCTGCGTATTGAGTATTCAAGGTCAATTTCATGTGCGTACTACTTTCGCTACCTTAGCCATTGGTTTTAGAGTTCTTGCAGGAGAACTATTTTTCCATTTGGTTTTTCTTTTCATTTTTGATTGTGTTTTTTGTTGTTTTTTGAACTTTTTTATTTTCTCTACATTCATTTCTTGTTGATTTGTCAAATATGAAAATGGGATTTTTCATCATAAATGAATAATAAGTAATAATAAGGATAGGGGAATATAACACTCATCTGACATCTGTCAGACTATCTACATGTGTAACTAAGCAAACAAGCAATCCTTATCAAACTGGCCCACACATCAAAGGCATAGTGGAGCTTTTATACGTTTGCTTGCATACATGGATTCTTATGTGTTCACGTCTTGTTCTACCAGGAAATATACAAGGAGAAAAATATGAATGAAGTGGATGCTTAGTATTTGATAGGATAACATCTGGCATGCCTTAGTAAGCCATTGGATGCCTAACCACAATCATATTATTATTGAGTTTAAAAGATTATCCAAACACCTTGCTAATTGCTTTCGGCACTCTTTGCAAACCAGAAAAGTCTTTATTTCACAAGTGCGTGAATGAATAATTCTGGACAGTGAAGAAGAATAAGTTACATGCAACAACTACCAAATTGTGCAGTCAAATTCAGTACTTACAACATATTCGCTTGTAACAATATGCAAACTACACAAGAAGATATGATGAGTGACTAACAAATAAGTTCTTATCTAAATCCTACTTATCCTGAGTAGACTAGTTTGCTTCATATAATTAGATACTGGTTAACAGCAAAGAGAGCATAAGGTATCATTGAAATTAATTTTGATGTTGATTAATTCATGAAATCACACACCAGTGCCTCGTTCGACTAGACTGTGCTGTCTAAAGAAAACAACATTTTGATTACAGTGAAAACCCTTCTAAAGTAGAACACCACATCTTTGTCTGCCTTTTATTACGACCTTTGGCGACCTCAATCTACATAACTGGACACTATCAGTTCCACTTCTACATTATGGACACTAGTTGTATTATCTCTTTTTTAATATGAACACCCATTAAAACCTTTTAATTGCCAGTGGTATAATGCGGTGGTCAAACAGAATGGATGTGACTTCATTTAGATATTATATTTTCATACAGAACAACGATGAAATCGCCTTACAGAATTCTGATCAAAATAAAAGAGTATATGCTGACATCTAATCGAAACAGTTTGTGTCACTTCCATTGTAACCAATCAAATCAAAACAATGAATCATTGATAGTCTATTAAGAGAATAATAACACTGATTGTTCATAAACACATGAACACATATTTTGAATTACAAGTTAATGAATCACTAAGTTAAAATTATTAGTAACGACATCCAAGAGAACTTTCATCGATTGGGGGTCAGGAATTTCAAACGAGGTTGGGTAAAAATCAGTACATATTCTTAACAGATAAAAGAATATTGAATAACAATCTGTAAAACCATTATTGTGACTGGTTAACAATGAACATGTGATGTCATTAAATTTGATCTTCCTAATGGTCACTTTGAATCGTCAAATCAGAATGAAACAACTAAACACTCAAAAATCTATATAAATCAGACAAGTTTTAATAAAATTTCAATTACAAATTTGAACGAGATGATGAGGTGAGTGTTGAAACAACTTGCGGAGTAAACTAATTTGTCATGCAACCTGAAATAACGATAGTTTTCTATTTACACAATTTTAGATACAACTTTCTATATGATCTGTTCGTGCGGATTTATATCGTCCTGAACGTGTTTTCGGAATTCCAAGACTGCGAAGAAATATGTAAACACCCGGATTGGAAGAACCATGCACAAGTGATTTTCCAAAATGATTCATATCTATATGTAAGTAATCAGTCAGATTCTAATACACATATACAGTATCATGATTATCATTACTCACAAACAATTAGTCTTAACCAGCCTAAACCAGTTGTGAATGGCAAATTTGATCGATTCTCTCCTCTTAAAGTGAGTTGAATAAATTATTTAATAAGTTACTAATCTATATGTTTACATCGTTTTAGCCTGTTGATAAACAAGTACCGTTTAAATAATATGATGTTGATGTCAATGCATTTAATTCTTGGGTTAATGGTAAGTCAATAATTTTCTTTGAACTAAAATTCTCACTGAGATTTCTTGATCACAATTCATTCTATGAATCAATGTTGATCACATTCTTCATTGAACCAGCCCAGTGCTCCTTGTGACAATCAAAGCTTCTTTGGATTCCTTTTTGGTTTAGATTGTTAACAATGTGACACCCCACAGCAAAGCGAACACAGTTCATGCAATTCGCTTAAATCATTAGTTTATTGAGAAATCATTTATTCATTTCATGTAAAATTAACAAACAATTTGCATGTTTTCATTAAATAAATACAGGTGTGATAATCGTATTTAAAAACAATGACGGAATTGGAAGGATCTTAAATTATTTAAACAGCTTTTCGTCATCTGAAGTTGAGGTTTTAGAAAAGAGTGAGTTCTTTTATTATTGAGTCGTAGTTTATTTTGTTTACTTTTCTCATGTTCATTTTGTGTAAATGATATCTTATCGACACGAAACTTTACTGTAAACAAAGCAAATCAAACTGATCAAATGTGCAGTAAGAAGCGATGTTCTAAGTGAAGTCTGTGTGAACTATTGAAGCTTACAAACTATCACATCATATTTAATGTCCTTCAATTCTTTTCCAGCAACTACTTGTTTTATAAATGTTTATTGTCTCTGAGTCGCTGTCTGTTGACTGTCGAATACTGAACTCCATCTCTGCCATTATATTCATGTGACTGTGAGCACCGAATGAAGACACTTCATGAAAGAGCTGATTAATAAACTTTCATGAACAGTCCGCTAGTGCAATAAGTTTTACTCGGACTTGAACACCTAGAACATCACGTTTTCATACATTCATATCTATCAGCTGTCCGAAATGATGAATAACACAACCTAAGAAAATGAATTTGTTTAGCTATTGTCAGATAGATATTAGGTGACTCTTACTCAGTGTAAAGATCTTGAGACAAATATTACGGGAGTGAAATATTTTTCTGAGTTGACTAGATTGAAACGTTCATCGTGTCAATGAAGTGACAATATTCTTTGAAGCTTCCTCATAAGAGATGATTGATCATTTCACCATATCGTTTCATGAAAATCTCAGAATTTGATGATAACTTGTATGCAAAAGTATTCCGTGGTAAAACGTACATTTATTGAAGGAGAAGTATATTGATTAGAGATATTTTTCATTATCTACTTTTATTTTCATTATTTCAGAGGAACTCATTGCTGTCAAATTTTTTCTTAAAGAAAAAGATAATGGTACAAGTAAGTTGGCACATATGAAACCTGCACACTGACATTTTCACTCATTGTAATCACTCACTATTTGTGCAATTTCATTAATCTCAGAAAATGAAAATGTAACAAACTGTTCCTTTCTGGAAAATGAGTGTTGAACCACATATGGAATTCACTCATCATTTGATTACATTAATTGAGACTTGAACCCCAGTTGACATGAACTGAAAAATACCAGATATGACATGTAGAAATTGATCACCGTAGATAAATTAAATCAAAATCTCACATCGGCCGTTGGAAAATGAATGCGGAGATTCACTTTCGTTCAAAGTTTTCGATGAGACTTGACTATAATTCTGTTTTTCAAAACAAATGAATCGTGCTTTATGTTCGTCACAAAGCCAGTCCTGTGTACAACATATTCATCCAAACATCAATTCATCTCATACTCATTCCTATATATTATACTTTCACATTGAGAAATCGTTGAGATTTCACCTTTTAACCTATTAGTTTCTCATCTCAACAAACAAACACTGTGGTCGGTCCTAGTCAATCGATTATCGCAATAGTTATACAGATTCCGAAACTAAGCTATTGACTATAGTTTAGTAGGATGCATGCTCATTTCATCCACATGAAGGTCACTTCAATGTATTGATTGCAGATCCAACTGAAGAAGGCATTTGACAGTACTCAGTAAATATACACTAAATATGACCACAAAGTGAGTGGGCATATACTGTGATGCACTTGTCTTTCAAATTTTAAGTATTGTTAGTCTTTTAATTGTAGAGTTTACAGCCAAGATAACTAATCTGATACATGCGGATGGGAAGATATCTATCTATTATGAGGACGTAAGTTACTAAATTGAATAAAAATATAACTTTGTTTTAAGTACTTGTAATCATTCTACAGTTTCATGTTTATTAACACTGTCGGATGTATTAGGCTACATCGAACACGATAGCAAGAGATCAAAATTTTGTGATGTGCCAACAGACTATTTAACCACGTGATTATTTTTTTAATGACACAAATCATTCTAGTACTTGTTAGAAAAGTGAATAATTAGAAGTGTAGTGCTCTCAACTTTAACAAAGATGTCTTCATGCCGAATTGTACGAACCAGTGTATGTCAGAATACTGTATGTAAAGATTCACATTCTGTCACACTATATTTCATCTTCAGATTATCAGCTTTTCGGAACGTTCACTGTTGAATATTCTGAGCGCAGCTTCCTTATAGTTGTCTACAATCAGATTTCATTACAACTGACGTAGATTTTTACCTCACTATGTCACCATATTACGTGATAGACATATAAGAAATCAAACTTTGCTGAAGTTGACAACTCGAGTCATTCAGAATAACAATGTACACAAGATGGGTCGCTTTTATAAAGAAATTGAGAATATCAGTATACGCCATGTAAATGTGGTTAAGATAAGTTGAACTAAATCCTATTTCTTCAATGATCAATTGATTTTGATATGGGAGATTTTATGGTAACAAATCTTCACATTATGTTTTTTTGCAGATTTCAATGGAGATTAGTGAAAGTCAGCCGATGTTAGGAATCCAAAAATACCTTCAATGTAATAAAAGTAAGAAACTTCTCAACGAATGTTGTTAAGAGTTTGATATACAGTGACGTACATAATCAATCATCTGTTTAATGAGGCTCACAATTGCCGTCCTCATTCATATCATCACTCTATACAAAGTGAAGTGTGTTTTGTGTAAGAAAGGGATGAATGAGTGTCACCTGAATCCAATATTTCCTTCACACAATGCTCAATCCTATGTATTATTGAAAGATGAAACCGTGTTTTATGATGAGCATTGTCTAAAAGTGAATAGGCGGAATACAGTGATTTATGACCACATATAGAAAAATGCAGAAAATGTTTGGTCAGGTGATACATTTTGAAATGTCCTGCGCTCTAGTCCAAGAGTAAACATCAACTCCGAGATGTGGAAGGAAATTTAGTCATCCTTCGTTTTCGATTTGCTGCTTCCATGTTGTTTTATTGTAAGTTGAAATGTAAGAAAATGTTCAATGAGTTGAACGTAATTTTTGTAGTTGTTGCACCGATTTCTTCGTTAGGTAACTTTCGAAACCCATAGCGATGTAAACCAAAAATTTTGTGGATGTTGAATGATCACAACTGCATCCGTCATGGGATATTTTTTAGTTTCTTATTTTGACCGCTTCTTAATTGTGAAAAACATCTTGTTATACTTAAAAATGAAATCTTAATTTTAAGAATAATTTTCTGTTCAATGTGTCACAGAAGGTAAAATAGAACATAAGATACCTGTTCCTGTAGAATGGATCAAAAGCGGCACTTTGGTGGAGTATGAAGTCATCGGGGGTATGTTAAACTTTATTTTATCATCGTTTATTAATTTCAGACTTCAATCCGTCCTTTTTATTTTAACAAGTTAAAAGCTTTCATATGTAACTGCAGTCAGCTATTAAATGATATCCAGGTATTCGTCTCAAATAAGGTTTCTCATACCAATAATAACTACTCGTCGATTCATTTTTAAAAGATCAAAATTGATAATATACCTAATTTGGACGATTATTGAAGTTTTCACTTAGGTGAAATCAGCTTGTGAACAAAATCACAAAACGACAGATAAGTTGATGTTGATCTCTAAATTGTTCAAGTGACAGTTAGTTGATTGTGCGTTGACTAACCAGTGTTCGTTTTTTTCTTTTGGTACATGTGATATCGAATATTTCTGGAGCATTGAAACTAGAAGAACACACCATGTATTTGCGATTAACTTGAGAACGATTGCCTAGTTTCCAAAATATCTGCTTTGCCATACACATTCGATAAAATGACAATGAAGAAATGCGACGTCTTCAAACTACAATTCATCATATTCAGTCTCAGAATTATTGACTTATTTCACAGTATGAAAATGAGGTCTTTGTCATCAATATGGACACTCAGTAACTTGAAACAGATTTCAGTTCACCAAGTGCTAGGCTACTGCAATAACATTTTGAACACTGAGAGAATCATTCCATTGCACTTCAAATCGCCCTTTATATTCGGCGAATAAAATATATCTTTACCATCGACGAATTATCGTTAATTCATTTGGTCTGTTGCATTAACTAACAGCACACAGACCAGTATGAGGCCACATACTTCAATATCGTTTATCATAATAGGTCGACTAAAATCTCTTCAAGTAAAATGTCATTATTGATTGGAAAACCAATGTCTATGTTTATTTAATACTCATCTGAATTACCATAAGAACGCCTGAATTTCTAGCACCGATTTCATGAAAAATAAAACTGTGTATTGATGAAACATAAAATGCAGTACACTTTGCTGAATCCAGTGACAGCATCGAGTGTACATGTGTGAATGCAATCAGTCAATGAAATCTGTCAAGTTTGCCAGTCGATATTCATCGCTTGTACTTGACATTCAAACTTGTTCCATCAATCCGAACGTGTCTTTGTGAAAGATGACTGAAATTCGAGAGGATACTGATTATTGCATTGTGCATAGTAGTGACAATTCTCCAATGGATGAAATAGCCGCTTAACACTGAAATCACCATCATGTCATTGAATTATAGTTGCATGTATTGTAATTATGTTTACTTTTGTTCAAAAGTTCGAATCATTAATTTGCCTTATTACTTTGACAGCCATTTGTCCAATACACAATTCATCTGAAGCATGTGAAAAAGCAACCACATCGAATACACCATGTATTTGGTGTGAGAAATGGAACACGTGCATAGACAGTAATGATCAGGGTAATCATTTCTTTAAAGTGAATGGTTGCCATTTTATGGTAAGTACTTGTTGAACTGATTGTCAAATCCATGGTAGATGTTCTGAATGATTGTACAAATGCACATTTTGTTACTATTTGTTGAATCGTCTTCTATCACCCTAATTAACAGTAATACGTAGTGAATTATTCAAAAAGGTGCTTCGTGTTTTGTAAAGAATGCTACTATTTTGTTTATTCAGAAAAGCCAGGATGTTGACGACGGAACCACTGAAGTTCAGGTTGAGGGAAACCTCGAAGAAACTACCGAAGAAACTGATCAATACTCGGTAAATATTCGATATTTACTAATAAATGATACTGTTTTGTTTTTTCTAGATATTTTGTGTTTTTTAATAAATAATACTGTTTTGTTTTTCTTTAGAATGTAACTACTGATATGAATAAAGAAAGTAGACAGAATAGATCGTTTTGGTATTTGTATATTATAATTCCTCTGGTCATCTCCATCGCTGTATGCACGGGATACGTTACCTGGAAAGTTTTGCATAAAAGAAGGAGAGCTAATCAATGATGCTCAACAAAGTATCATAATTGGATTCGAATAAACTAACCGAGTTTTTTTCTTTTTTTTGTATTTCACTAAACAGTTTTGGATTTTTTCATTCATTTTAATGGTTTAAACACTTTCTTCATAGCACTATGTACATTATGTGCTTCCTTATGTAACAATTGATGTACACTTTTTAATAAAATACCGGACACTCCTTTTAATATTTGCGTCATTGTCTTCATTCATTAAAAACTGACTTGTTTTTTGATGAGAGTTTGACAAGATTTTATTCTTGAATGAGTAGAATTGTGTATACGTGACTTTGTGATTATATCAATCAACAATGAGACCGTTGTGAATGTTTATCATCATGACGTCGGACGATTGTCACTCCTTCTGGTCTATTGAATGCCAATCAACTAAAATTTGGTTTATGTTACTCCCCAAACATATGTCCACAAGGGATGAAAAGCCCAGTAAGTGAACTGATAGTAGTTGAGGTTTGCCCAAATGATTTTAGTTTTTGTGGTCAGCATCAAATGTATTTTGACTAGAGACTTACTGCTGTCCCACGTCATCTGAATGAGATGAAGCATGTCGTAAATCGAAGTAGGTGTTCATTTTGTGTACCTCGTTTCGAACGTTTGGGACATTTTGTTGAACGTCCTGCTTTTAAACTCGATATACAGTGACTAGCTCCACTTACAAACTAAACATTTCCTCACCGGTGAATTTTCTTCAATATTGTTACTGATTTGTTTCAAATTTTCCCCATCTTGTCCATTCTGTTTTGAAAAATAATGGTGACCCGAAAGTGAAAAATCAACATGATTTCACCTGATCAACGCAAAGAAGCAATAAAAAATACAGATGTTCGCTAAATCCTGAGTAATGACGGTTGAACCATCTCAAAGCTTGTCAGAAGTGATCACGTATATAGTTATACAAGCTTGAATAAATCGGTTCCATGTTCATATACGTGGGTGGTCACTTCGAATAACCTACTTCATTCAATTATGTACATATGAGTAGTGCGAAATCTTTCTTGAGGGTTGCTTCACCTCTTCAAATTGCAAAACGTCTTCATCTCAAGTCTAGATATTTCGGTGTGACTACTGAATTCACAAGTTTTCAAAACAAACTGACTTGATACAGATGTTTGAATCGTGAACTGCAAACCCTAACATGACATTTTTTTATAAAGAAGATTGCGCATCCCAATTTATTTACGAGTTGTAGTTTATCTGTGTTCCTATATGCTTCCGCTCTAATGCACAAGACGATTTCCAAACTCTAACGAATCGATGACTAAAATGAGTTTTGATCAAACATGAAACCAGACTCGATAGCGAACGCATATTTCTCCGTGAAATTCCTGATCAACTGACAGTGAGTCTAGAAACGATGACAATGAGAGTCATGGGAGACAACAAGAAGTATGTTAGAAAACTTCACTTCATAAATCTTACTGAAATACCTAGCAAGCGAATGTAAAACTTTATGACATATGCATGGCAACGATGGTGAGTAAACGCAATAAAACTGTTAAAACCATGTTGCTTCGAAAAGCAATCAATCTAGTTTATCATCCTGACAGAGGATGGCGCAACATGATATGAAAATGATAAACACATAATAAACGATCAGGACACTATCTGTAACACAAACAGACATAAAAAGCGAGCTCATATTCATCACCGGAAGAATTCCGTTTCTCACCAGTGTTCATAAAGGCACAGCACCATAACTACATGTTCATGTATTCTGAACTGGACTCAAGCACAAAGTGGAATGTGTCACCGAAAATGATTGAAGATTTTCAAGTCAGATGATGTTATTGAGTCTACTTTGAAACAGTTTATACCAAGATATCTCAAACGTTCACCAATTCACAAGTGTTCTCAACGAAACATGAACTACGACAGCCGATCGATCCAATACGCTGTGCGTATATTTGGCACGGATCGGCAAAGCAAGAGCAGCATATTTACAACTAAAGAACATCTGGAACTCAAAAAAGCTGGCAACCAACAACAAAGTCAGAATTTTCAATACAAATGTGAAGACAGTTCTACTGTATGGGGCGGAAACCTGGAAAACCACAAAAGCCATCATCCAAAAGATACAGGTGTTTAATAACAGTTGTCCACGCAAAATACTTTGGATCCGTTGGCCGGACACTATTAGCAACAACCTACTGTGGGAGAGCACAAATCAGATCTCAGTGGATGGAGAAATCAGGAAGAAGCGCAGGAAGTGGATAGGACACACATTGAGGAAGGCATCGAACTGCATCACGAGACTAGCCCTCACATGGAATCCTCAAGGTCGAAGGATGAGAGGAAGACCAAGGAACACATTACGTCGAGAAATGGAGATAGGCATGAGAAAAATGAACAAGAATTGGATAGAACTAGAAAAGAAGGCCCAGGACAGAGTGGGTTGTAGAATGCTGATCGGTGGCCTATGCTCAATTGGGGGTAACAGGCATAAGTAAGTAATATTTGTCTAGAGCTCAAAATCCTTCTTCATTTCTGTGCATCGTTTTACAGTTAACATTGATAGCCACATTGAAGTCATTGAATAAAAGTAAAGAGAATCCAACGAGAAAAATGTTCTTTTTGACGAAATCATTTTCTCAAGCCGTACATTCGTACTTATACTGAGTATAATACAGTCATTATAAGTGTCACATTTCTGATCAGTCGTTCATTCAACTGCATAAACGTTATAACTTGTATTTCTTTGCTTCTTCCTCAATGACATCAGTACTTCTTTCACATGAGTGAAAAATGGGTTTTGTAAATGTCTGTCAAACAGTATAATAGAAAACTTGTTTGTGATATTGTGACGAGTAGAAATTTGTATTTTCGATGTTTGATCATCGATGTCAGTCGCCTCTTAACAGTGAATAAATAAATCGATGAACGGAATTACTTCACACCGGTCTAATTGATAGAGGTGAACATAACTTAATAAATAAAGCTATAATCATTGATCACATTAAATATTGACAGTGTGATAAAGCAAACTGATTGATTTCGCCAAATGTATTATGAACGGTTTGTGATGCGATGACTCAACGACATCTAGGAAGTGTTCGATTCAATCACTTTCAACAATATGACTACATATTTATTTATAACTTTAACCTTACTAGAAACAGGCATTTCAATTTCGGTAGTTTTCATAAGTTCTAAAACCTATACCAGTCGACGACGAGATCTTTCTTGAGTTACTGCCGGAGTCAAGCCTGTGTTATAAACTGATTAATGAGTATAGTTCCAGAAACACAATCGTGTATAAGACAACCTTGCTGAACATGGCTCATCAGAATAAATAGTTTTTACCAATTAAACTGTGACATGGAGGGAAAATCGGTAAAAGTCACTTAAGTTGAATAGAACATATAATTTATATATTCTGAAAATAATAATTACAGAATTCACACCAGTTTACAGACATGATCAATTTGACATAAATAGCAACATTAGATGTACAGAACAAACATGTGAAAGAAAGTTTTAAGAATACTAGTTCAGTAATTAATTAGGTAGTACATGTATTACAGCTATCCAATGCATCAGCCGGGAACTTGTAATATTTCTTAAATGGACAGCCTGTTGATTTATGAACGGAGTAATTAAAGTCATTTTGTGTGCCAGATCGAATAATTCATAATTATCTACGACTACAGAAATTAAAACTAAAACAGAGAACACGGAACAACAAAGCAGTAATTTTTAAAATAAGTCAATCAGGCCTACCAAACTACGTGTGTCATGTGACACAGTGATATACTGTTGATGTTATTGAAATTAGTTAAACTTGCTAGGAACGGTATTAAGATAATGTGACAGCAAGTAGGTGGTTTTACTTGAGGAATGCACTAATAAAGACGGCTAAACATTTAAAGTTCCTATAATATCACTTGTGGAATGGGATACACTTACGGGTGCTAGAGCATACAATGAATTCTCAGAGGAGCAATATGCATCAATGCAGCGAACAAATGATGGGAGTGATTTCATCGTACGGATAGATTGTGGTAGGCTACTCCAGAGTCTAGAAAATTTCTGTTCTGTAACCGACATGTCTTGGAAGTATCTAAGTCCTAAGTCTACTACTGCATGTAACCTAGATAACACTTCTCCATTTATGGTAAGGTCTAGGTTGAGTGATGTATCACCGAGACATATCCATCCAGACTCCAGTTGCCATTTTAAGCACCACTGTGCTACCTTGTTAAGCTCCATGCTGATGCAATTTCGCGTATTTTTCAGCTCATGTGGAGAAAATGAATATACCACTTTAAGATCATCTGCATGTAGTAGGGGCTTACCCACACAAAAGCTTTCACAAATATCATTAATAAACACTAAAATGAGCAAAGTGCCTAGGACACTATCTTGTATTACACCACTTCTAACAGGGACAGTGTTAGACAATGAAGAGTTTGTAGTGACCTACTTTTGTCAACAGAACATGATTGGTTCGATGAAAACAATTATTATTATAACCAATTGTACCAGTGACTGTTTTACTGTGCTCGTTTGTTTAACTGTGCTAATAACAGCCATTTTTTGGTCAGCCATTGTACTCCATTACTTCTGCGCTCTCTCTGACTCTACGCACGTACTTTTCTTGCCGATCGCATTTGTACTCCTCTCGCACGATCTCGGTATTCTTTCGATACCACGAGATTGCCAGCAAATAAACCTCCACTACAATCATCGTCTGCCTTCTGATATTTGCCTACGGGGATTTTATTGGTTACTGACACGTAGTCGCTTGTAGCGGTGTTCATAGTCAAGCTCAACTCGACAGCACGCTACAATTGGTGAGCCAAATATTGAAACACGCATCAACCTCTGGTCAAATCTTCCAAAGAAGTCAATCCGGTGAGTCTATAGTTTATCTATCCACGTCTGTCGTATATTTTCATATTAATTTTTAATATATTATATACACGACATGACGGATAGCGATAAAAGCGGCATTAATATCGAAGACTCAGATGTACGGGCTATCTATTTTCGACCTGTACCGTTTATTCCCCACGATCCAGAGGTTTGGTTCGCTGCATTAGAGTCTCAATTCGAGACTCGCCGTATTTCGAGCCAAAAGCAAAAGTACTCTTTTGCTCTTGAATCATTACCCGGGGATCATATGGTAGCTGTACGTGAGGTGGTCCTTAATTCAAATGCCCCTAACGCCTATGATCGCCTCAAAGAGGCTATTCTTCGATATTTCCTCCGATCGAGGGAGGAACGATTAAGGACATTGTTAGCACGTCACCCTCTGGATGATGCTAAACCAAGTCAACACCTCACGCGCCTGCAATCACTTGCAGGACCTACAGCTGCCGGCTCAGAAATAGTTAAAGAGCTATGGTTTGAGTCTTTACCAGCACATATCCAACCCACCATCACGGCCCTGCTCGAGGACTCACCACTTAACCAGGTGGCCCTCATAGCAGACAAAATCCTAGCTAGGACTGGCAACCGAGACAACTACGTAGTTGCCTCAACGTCGCGTCCGAAAGTTGATATCGACGCCAGACACTCCTCGGCTCAAGGTGATAGGGGCGGGTGTATCCACACACGTCTTAGTTTTCGAGACCGTTGTAACGTACCCCAACCCTACGTCCCTCGAGCCCGATCACACTCTCGAAAAGCCGTCTACACTCGCCCAACGAGGGCATCTTCCAAGCCACGCCGCGAGGCGGCTTCGGAAGCGAGTGAGGGTTGGTGCTGGTTTCATCGATCCTTCGGATCTGGTGCCCGCCGTTGTCGAGCTCCGTGCTCATACAAGGCGGGAAACTCCAAATCCGGCGAGTAAAAGCGGCCGTACTTGCCGGCCCTGCCCCCCAGGTTGGCCGTTTATTTTACGTGCACGATTATCGCACAAACGCTAGGTACCTAGTGGATACAGGTGCCCAAGTTTCTGTCGTACCATGTGGTAGCATTAAGTCACAAGCTACAATGCTTCGACTACGCGCTGCAAATGGCTCAGCCATCCATACCTACGGTACACGGCAACTCGCGGTCAACCTGGGCAACCGACGACGGTATCTGTGGACGTTCATCATTGCTGATGTTCCCACAGCCATACTAGGTATTGATTTCCCACAGCACTATGAATTGCTAGTCGATTCACGTAGGCTGCAGCTAATCGATACTTCGTCGAACAGTAAATTCATGGGCTTTAAAGCTCACACAAACGCGTACCGAATACTCGACACTTTTTATTCGCGTGACGATAAATTCCACGCTCTATTCGAGAAATTCCCCAGAATAACTAAACCACTCGAGGAGATTTCATCGGTGACCAATCGTGTGGTACACCACATAGTCACCCACGGACCACCAGTCACGGCAAGACCACGCCGACTGGCACCGGACAAATTAGCCTTCGCTAAACGTGAGTTTGACAATGTACTATCTACTGGTATTATTCGTCCTTCTCACAGTCCCTGGGCCTCTCCTCTTCACATGGTGCGAAAAATGGATGGGGTTAGTTGGAGACCATGCGGCGACTACCGAGCTTTAAACGTAGTTACGCGCTTTGATAGCTACCCCATCCCCCACATACACGACATCACGGCATCGCTCAAGGGCACGACTATCTTTTCTAAGATCGATCTGGTACGAGCATATCACCAGATCCCAGTCGCTCTTGAAGATATCGAAAAAACTGCTATCACGACTCCTTTCGGTCTGTTTGAGTTCCTACGAATGCCATTTGGATTACGAATGCTGCTCAAACTTTCCAAAGGTTTATCGATAGCATAGTACGAGACTTGGATTTTGTTCACGTCTATATTGATGACCTGCTGATCACATCATCAAACGTAGATGAACATTATCAACACCTTACGCTATTATTCCAACGTCTTTCGGATAATGGAATAGTAGTCAACCCAGACAAATGTGAATTGGGTAAATCAGAAATAATATTTCTGGGTCACATCATCAAACAAGAGGGTATTCTGCCTTGCGAGGACAAAGTTTGAGCAATCAAGGAGTACAACGTGCCGTCCTCAATCAAGGAACTGAAGGCTTTTCTCGGTTTGGTTAACTTCAACCATCGTTTCATCTCGCACGCGGCAGAACGGTTACGACCATTAACCGATTTACTACGCGGTAATCCACTCAAATTAGAATTGAACGATACCGCACGTACTGCATTCTCAGAGATCAAAACGGCTCTCGCTGAAGTTACACTTCTCGCCCATCCTGACCCATCAGCCACGCTTAGTATAGCGGTTGATGCATCAGATTTCGCTATAGGAGCCGTCATGCAACAGAATATCTCCGGTAGTTGGCAACCTCTCGAATTTTTCTCACGACGCCTTACTCCCACGGAGACGAGATATAGCGCTTTTGGTCGCGAACTGCTAGCAGCCTACTGTGCCATCAAACATTTCCGGCACGCAGTAGAAGGACGCCAATTCATCTTATTCACCGACCATAAGCCCTTAACGTATGCCCTGCATACCAAGTCTGACCGCTACTCACCACGAGAGTGCAGACATTTGGACTATATCTCACAGTTCACGACAGACCTTCGTCACATTGAAGGCGAGTCAAACTATGTTGCCGATGCTCTATCACGCATCCAGACGAATGCAGTTACCTTACCGGTGCTCGATCCTCCTGCTATGGCCGCCGCACAAGCAAACGATCCTGTCTGTACAGAAGCACCACAATCTTCATCCCTTCAGTGCCAGGAAGTTCCACTAGCTACTAGCTCAGGTACTATCCTATGTGATACTTCTTCCGGTCTTCCTCGACCCATCGTACCCTCTACCTATCGCTGTCTCGTTTTCGATGCCCTACATGGATTGTCTCATCCAGGTATCGCCGCCGCATTACGTCTCATCGCTGCACGATACGTCTGGCCGTCCATGAATAAAGATGTTCGTATGTGGGTAAAGCAATGCTTGCAGTGTCAACGATCAAAAGTGCACAGGCACGTAGCTGCCCCCATTGGCACGTTCGCTACGCCTGATGCTCGCTTTGATCACGTTCATATAGACATTGTAGGACCATTGCCACCATCGCATGGGTATGATCACATACTCACGTGCATTGACCGTTTTACAAGATGGTTCGAAGCTATTCCCATCACGTCCATCACGGCGGAGACAGTTGCTCACCGCTTCGTAGAACGATGGATAGCATTGTACGGTTGTTCCTCGACTGTCACGACTGACCGAGGACAACAATTTGAGTCCGCATTATTCTCCTTACTGACCCAGCTGCTTGGTACGGAACGCATACGCACCACCGCCTACCATCCAGCATCGAAAGGTTTAGTTGAACGGTTTCATCGCCAACTTAAAAGTGCTCTCCGAGCACACGAAAACGATAATTGGTACGAAACCTTACCGCTCGTTCTCTTAGGTATCAGGACGAGTTTGAAGGCAGATATCCAATGTTCCGCCGCTGAACTTGTATACGGCACGATATCGCGTCTTCATGGGGAATTCTTCACACCACGGAGCAGTAATGATTTCGGTAAATCAGACTACGTCCATCGACTGTCTGCATTTATGCGAACGCTGTCTCCGGTTTCAACTCGAATACAACATCGACAGGTCGCTCTCCCTCGAGAGTTATCTACTTGTTCACATGTTTTCATACGGATAGATTCGGTACGCAAATCATTGCAACAGCCTTACGAAGGCCCTTTTCACGTGATCTCTCGTCACGAAAAGACCTTCAAGGTTGATCGACATGGCCGCGTCGAAATCGTCAGCATTGACCGTCTCAAACCAGCACACGTCGATGACAGTGCCCTAACCAATAACTCCAGACTCAATGCTAGACCTATTAAACCTTCTAGCGGGATCTCTACATCTACCTCGGATCCCACGCTAGACGCATCAGAGACCTCGTTCTCACGTCCCGGTCAACAGCACGCGTCATCTGCACCATCTACGGACGAGACTTCTGTCTCACGTCCAGATCGGCAGACCACGCCGCCCTTGGCCTCGGATGAGATCGCGGGCTCACGAAGTACGAACGAGACCACCGTCTCACGTTCCGGTCGCCGAGTACGATTACCCGTACGCTTTCGCGACTAAACTCACAGTCAACATCGGATACGGTGTAGGATTATTCCTAAACTACACGCATGCTACACTTTTCTTTTTTTTGATTTTTTTTCTATCCTGAGCACACGCCCCCGACCATCGCCCGATTGGTAACGTCGACTTCAGCCAACTTTGGCGAAAGCTGGTTTGGCCACACACGCTCTAGTCAACGCACTCGGTCGATTATCTGGTCTCGAATTCGCCTGGCAAACCTGGAAAACCACAAAAGCCATCATCCAAAAGATACAGGTGTTTAATAACAGTTGTCCACGCAAAATACTTTGGATCCGTTGGCCGGACACTATTAGCAACAACCTACTGTGGGAGAGCACAAATCAGATCTCAGTGGAGGGAGAAATCAGGAAGAAGCGCAGGAAGTGGATAGGACACACATTGAGGAAGGCATCGAACTGCATCACGAGACTAGCCCTCACATGGAATCCTCAAGGTCGAAGGATGAGAGGAAGACCAAGGAACACATTACGTCGAGAAATGGAGATAGGCATGAGAAAAATGAACAAGAATTGGATAGAACTAGAAAAGAAGGCCCAGGACAGAGTGGGTTGTAGAATGCTGATCGGTGGCCTATGCTCAATTGGGGGTAACAGGCATAAGTAAGTAATATTTGTCTAGAGCTCAAAATCCTTCTTCAATTCTGTACATTGTTGTACAGTTAACATTGATAATCACATTGAAGTCACTGAATGAAAATGAAAGAGAATCCAGCGAGGAACGTGTTCTTTTTGACGAAATCATTTTCTTAAGCTGCACAGTCATATTCATACTGGCTATTATTCAATCATTATAAGTGTCACATTTCTGATCAGTTTCTCATTCCACTGCATCAACGTTATAACTCGTATTCGTTTGATTATTCGTCAATGACATCAGTACTTCTTGTACATGAGTGAAAAATGGGTTTTGCTAATGTCTGTCAAACAGTATAATAGAAAACTTGTTTGTGATATTTTGACGAGTAGAAATTTGTATTTTCGATGTTTGAACATCGATGTAAGTCGCCTCTTAACAGTGAATAAATAAATCGATGAACGGAATTACTTCACACCGGTCTAATTGATAGAGGTGAACATAACTTAATAAATAAAGCTATAATCATTGATCACATTAAATATTGACAGTGTGATAAAGCAAACTGATTGATTTCGCCAAATGTATTATGAACGGTTTGTGATGCGATGACTCAACGACATCTAGGAAGTTTTCGATTCAATCACTTTCAACAATATGACTACATATTTATTTATAACTTTAACCTTAAGAGAAACAGGCATTTCGATTTCAGTAGTTTTCGTAAGTTCTACAACTTATACCAGTCGACGACGAGATCTTTGTTGATTTACTGCCGAAGTCAAGCCTGTGCTATAGACTAATTAATGAGTATAGTTTCAGCAACCCAATCGTGTATAAGGCAACCTTGCTGAACATGGCTCATCGGAATAAATAGTTTTTACCAATTAAACTGTGACATGGAGGGAAAATCGGTAAAAGTCACTTAAGTTGAATAGAACATATAATTTTATATATTCTGAAAATAATAATTACAGAATTCACACCAGTTTACAGACATGATCAATTTGACATAAATAGCAACATTAGATGTACAGAACAAACATGTGAAAGAAAGTTTAAGAATACTAGTTCAGTAATTAATTAGGTAGTACATGTATTACAGCTATCCAATGCATCAGCCGGGAACTTGTAATATTTCTTAAATGGACAGCCTGTTGATTTATGAACGGAGTAATTAAAGTCATTTTGTGTGCCAGATCGAATAATTCATAATTATCTACGACTACAGAAATTAAAACTAAAACAGAGAACACGGAACAACAAAGCAGTAATTATTAAAATAAGTCAATCAGGCCTACCAAACTACGTGTGTCATGTGACACAGTGATATACTGTTGATGTTATTGAAATTAGTTAAACTTGCTAGGAACGGTATTAAGATAATGTGACAGCAAGTAGGTGGTTTTACTTGAGGAATGCACTAATAAAGACGGCTAAACATTTAAAGTTCCTATAATATCACTTGTGGAATGGGATACACTTACGGGTGCTAGAGCATACAATGAATTCTCAGAGGAGCAATATGCATCAATGCAGCGAACAAATGATGGGAGTGATTTCATCGTACGGATAGATTGTGGTAGGCTACTCCAGAGTCTAGAAAATTTCTGTTCTGTAACCGACATGTCTTGGAAGTATCTAAGTCCTAAGTCTACTACTGCATGTAACCTAGATAACACTTCTCCATTTATGGTAAGGTCTAGGTTGAGTGATGTATCACCGAGACATATCCATCCAGACTCCAGTTGCCATTTTAAGCACCACTGTGCTACCTTGTTAAGCTCCATGCTGATGCAATTTCGCGTATTTTTCAGCTCATGTGGAGAAAATGAATATACCACTTTAAGATCATCTGCATGTAGTAGGGGCTTACCCACACAAAAGCTTTCACAAATATCATTAATAAACACTAAAATGAGCAAAGTGCCTAGGACACTATCTTGTATTACACCACTTCTAACAGGGACAGTGTTAGACAATGAAGAGTTTGTAGTGACCTACTTTTGTCAACAGAACATGATTGGTTCGATGAAAACAATTATTATTATAACCAATTGTACCAGTGACTGTTTTACTGTGCTCGTTTGTTTAACTGTGCTAATAACAGCCATTTTTTGGTCAGCCATTGTACTCCATTACTTCTGCGCTCTCTCTGACTCTACGCACGTACTTTTCTTGCCGATCGCATTTGTACTCCTCTCGCACGATCTCGGTATTCTTTCGATACCACGAGATTGCCAGCAAATAAACCTCCACTACAATCATCGTCTGCCTTCTGATATTTGCCTACGGGGATTTTATTGGTTACTGACACGTAGTCGCTTGTAGCGGTGTTCATAGTCAAGCTCAACTCGACACCACGCTACAAGTTAATTTTAACTATTTGATGTCGATCGCTGAGAAATGAATCAAACCAAGCTAGCAAAGGATTTTGAACCCCATAAGGTTTACTAAACCTGTACATTTTAAGAGGAACCTAAACAAGAGTTAACGAACAGATAGAATTGATCGATAGCATCCATGAGACTATTACATGAAAAAAAGTTATCCCAGTCAGAAAGTTTAATCAGTGAATGCAGGAGGTCCCAGTCAGCTAGCTTATAGTCTCTATATTGACAGGCTTTTTGAATGAGTCGATTATAAGAGGGATGGATAGGGAGAGCACAAACTACTATCTTATGGTCACTGCTTTCAAATTCATCGTATACTTTTACAGACAGTGGGATAATATCTCTACTAAATATTAGATCGAGTATACTATCACCTCTCGTTGGGGTACGAACCCACTGTGACCAACAGTGCACGTTAATGGTTGCCGAAAACTCATCATCACATGACTGACAGCTACCGGTACTCCGGTTAATCCCAGGATAATTGAAGTCCCCCGTGATAACGTTAGCATTGGAGCTTAGAGCAGATGCATTATTCGGACTATCAGGAGCTCTTTATATACATCCAAGGAGTAGACTATGATTCAGGGTGTTGACTGATATCAAGACTGATTCTGATAACATTCAGGATACCATCTTCAACTTTATTAGTTGGTAGGGTATCCAAAGCATATATAATACAACCACCTCCTCGCTTAGTTTCTCTGTCACAACGACAGAGTCGATAGTTCTGGATATTTAATGCTGAATCAGATACTGCATGAGAGCACCATGTTTCAGTGATAAGTATGAAAGAAGGCTTGGCTAGAAAAGCTAATGTTCTCAAGGCTGAAATTTTGTTCAGAAGTGAACGTGCATTGATAAGTAATAAATTTAAAAAGGGATAATGGAGTAAGAAAATCGAGAGCTTCCCTATTGATGTTGTGCATTTTGGATTTGCACAGACTGTGGGTTATTATGTTTGACTGGTCGTATGGGCCATCGCTTGAACAAACTGTAGTGCTAGTGGGAACAGCGATTTCTGAAGGCCAAAAAATCATTGTTTCTATAAAGTGGATCAATTTGTTGAGCTTGACTAGGCGGATAGTTAATACAAGCACCTGCTAGTTGGAGTTAGGTTAATGGTAAGTAACCTAGTAATTCATCTTGCCCGATGGGAAAGTGTTGAGAAAGGTTACGTCTTACAGATCTGTTGTTTAAAACGTTTGGGGATAACCGTGGGGCACGTTGGTTTGCTGTGATTTGTCCAATATTAGCCCTGCTTACATAATGATTGCAATGGCGTCTTGTGAAGCATTTGAATCAAGTCTGCTTTTATATCCTCCCCTACGGGTAATGCATGGTGTCGGGAACCATAGTCTGATTTCTATTCGGTACGGCCATCGTAATATTATTTTATTGGGTCTAGAAACGGGAGGTTCTGTGCACACATTCTTCTTACGTGGCATAGACTCTTTAATCTTGACAGTATTTTTAAGAGCTGTCACATCAGAACTAAGAATTTGCTTATGGGCTTCTAATGGTAAACCGGAAATTATCAGATTAGTGTCGTCATTAGATGTGCATTGGTTATCAGATGTCACCACAGGCATAATAGGCAAATTAGCACTCTTCGTTGGTAAATCAGAGTACTAGAGAACATGAGATAGGGTAGCTGCATCAGTGAATCCAGCAGCTGATGCATCGTGATTTGTTATGATCTCAACACCTTTATTTTTGATCATGGTACGTTTTTGCATAAGCCTTTGATTGGTGGTCTTATCTGAGACTATACAAGCGTTTCTAAACTCTGTAAGCGCGCAGATTAGCCGCTCGGATTCTTTTAACTGTTCAGCTAATATAAGAGAATCGAATCTGAACAAGACCGCGCACGAGTATTTCTGGTTCTTTTTATCAAGTCGTACGCATTTGCATGGACTGTCTTGAAGGTTAGATGCTTTCAATATCAAATTCCTTACAGTTTTAAAGGGGATTTTTTCAGGTGCATTATAGACAATCACGTTATTACGAGGGACTATTCGCTTGGTAACTTCACTAGCGATAAAATCGATGATAGATTTTACTTTTGTAATGTCATCAGGTTCCGCAGGAACGATATCTTTTGACAAAAGCAGTTTGAGGAGTGATAGTGTCTTTATTTCTTGTTTCAGATCATCATGCTTTGATAACGAGCTAGCAAGTGAGGCAACTTTAGAACGCATGTCGTTTAATTCACTCTTAAAATTATCGATACTTTTTGATCATGAGGTGGAACTCATTACTAAATTAGAGACAGAGTCATCCAGCAGCAGGTGTGGTGTAAGACCACTCCCAACATTATCAGATTCCCCATATGGGGAATAGGTAATAACAGAATTGTTATTATCTGGAGAATTAGGGCTTTTCCGGACTTGTTTTTTCGACAGTCGACCCATATCGCCTTAAGTATAAATTTCAAAGCCATTTACCAGCTATAAACTAGGATTCAGAGATATTCAAACAATATATACTAGATACAGTGATATCGTCACGAAAACTTCAAACGTACCGCAACGATCATATATCGCCGAAATTATCAAAAAATTCACATGGCAATTGTAAACTTGGGATATTGAAGGGAAGTGGAGAAGATGAAGGTCAAACAACACACTGCATTGTGAATGGAAAGAAAACATCAAAAGGGTGAATAGCTACTGCAAACAACAGATCTGAGTTGTCCAGGGCAGTGCTCGGTGGTGAATGATGTTGGGCAGCGTATTCTCACGCGTTAGTGAGAACTAAAATAAGTAAGTAGGTTATTACAAGTCTGGTCGATTAAAATAAAATTTGTCAACAACTACCTGTTTGCTCGAACCCTGTACTGTTAAAGAGACTCTAGATTTAACCCAGTCGTTATCCAACTTAAAACACCATATCCACATGCACATAGCTACCAATTGATGATTCATGATAACCAGAAAAAGAAAGTTTAATTTCTCATGTGTGCTAACAACTTAACCGATTTCATGATTTGTAACTGCTATGCGGAAATAGACTGGTATTAGACGGAGACAATGTGAGATGAACACCACATGTTTTTCATTTCAAAATAGTACTTTTGAGAAGTGAAATCTCGAGCTGGTACTGGATACAACATCCAGGATTTTTAAGACGTCAGGTCACATCCATCACCTTGGCACGTTGAGTGAGTGCAAACACATCACTCGTCCACTCTCACTTGCTTTCGCACGGTCAAATATTACGTGAGTAATTTTAAGCAAGGCACTACTGGAGATAATCAAAATTACTCCAATTAATGAACTGACTAGGAATTCTCAAAAAACTGCAATGTAAGATATACAGAACTAAATAAACTCAAACAAACGTGTTGTATTTCCCCCAGATTTATCAGTAATATCATTCGACAATCCGCATCTAAAACAATCGCATCTGCTTTCCGATTAGCATTTGATTCATTCAACATATTTTTCTCATTTTTAATAAAAATCTCACCAGAAATATGCAAGTCATCATCACATTCATCTCTGGTAATACAACATGAAATCTGTGGCAATATGAATGATTGGAAACTTCTGTTACACAATTTTTCTAACTTTAATTCGATGCAGTTGCATTTATTGTGTTGCATCAATTATTTTCGGGACAGGGGTCGCTCCACCTTCCTCTACATCTATCAAGTGAAACATAAGTTTATTGTACTTGACGTTTAGTTTCGGGGTTTTCTAAGGCAAACAAAGCTTCATTATATTCTGAACTAAGGTATTACTATATGCTGTCTTTCTCAACAATAAAGTCATGAAAAGAATCAATGGAGATTTATAATTGCTTCTGAGTATGAACATTATTTTCCAAAATCTCGGACAAATATAAATTATCACTAGAAACGCACAACTTAATAAAATCCGATTTACAGGGTTTATCATCATTAGTAGCAAAACTAACAGTAGTTCTACAGACTAATCGAATTTAACCAGTTGTACAACATTCGAGGCTTTCATCAATCACGAAATACACACGAATTGAGTGGATGAAATTTACCACACAGGAAACATGTAATAAACTTATGCTCACCACCATGATCGACTTCGCATTTACTCTAAAAACGTTTACTCGCGCTTACTTGAGCGTGCAGCAGATTTGAACGACCATGTAACGTAGATGGATTATTGACGTGCTGGAGAATTCTTTCAAAAATTTTCCTACTCCCAGCAATCGAATTCAGTAGTAAATTTTTGTGAGATGCGTATGAAAGCGAAGCGCGCTCGAGATAGTCGAAAGCCACAACCATTACATACACGCATCGGAAGCTTCAGAGTTCGAATGTGTGAATACCTTGAAGATGCCACAGGTATTCGGAGTTTGACAACGTTTTAACCAGTAACACCTACTATGAATCCTACCAACCAAACAAAATCAGAAGACAGAAACGAGGAGGTTTGAAGATATATTTGATAGGCTATCAATACATCGAGGATAGTTTGATCTGAAATGTCTTGCGACTGCAGGTCATGTTGAGCACGGCGTTCCCGCACGCGATCTGGTGAGGATGCATGACCGAGCGCCTTCAGCCAATGTAGTCAGCATCCAATGTCGAAAACTTACAGAGCTATTTATTTTGGGGATTAATTTACCGCTAGAGATCGCTTCCCCTTAGTGGGGTAGTTATGAACATAAGACGTGGCCATCCAGAAGTTTAAACCTAACGAGTTTGTCGTTGGTAAACACTCTTCTGACAGCTTGCTAGGTTCAGCAGCGTCTGGTCATCTTTCCTTGCTATAACGGACCATGAATTACAATACAGTTAAAAAGGAAAAAGTACAACGAAGATTTCCACTTCTCGCAAACTTCATCGTCCTTTTTATCGTCTTTTCCAGCCGTCCTCGAAAAGGAGAAAAGTATGTAAGTGCATGTGGAAATAAACTCGTACGCGCGTAAAAACACAAAGCGGGTGAAAAATGGAAAATAAAGTCATGATCACGTAATAGCGTAAATAAGGATTTTTATGACATCGTTTTTTTTCTTTTTGAAATATAAATAAAAATATATAAGCATATTAAATTCGGGTTTATTACGTTATATGTAGTGCAATGGAAAATCGAGACGATATAAAATGTCAACTTGCATCTTACGTGCAGTAATCGTTCAAATGTTCTGGAAATCTTAATCTTCTTCCAGAACGCTTTGTTTTGAGTTCATTTTCTGATACCGCCGAAATATCAACGTGTGTGTCGGCTGTCGATTGAATAGAAGGAGTCGTGTCGTGAGATTGTACTGAAGGAAAGTCGACGTGAATAGGATTTCCCTCTAAATACGCTGCATTGAGGCGATCAATGCTGATGCTATCTTTGATTCCGTTCTTATCGGTTATATAGTACTTGGGTTCGCGTCGAAGAGCTTTGAAAGGTCCTTCATATGCTGATTCAAGTGGTCGTCGATGTGAGTCTCGACGTACGAAGACGTGTGTACTATATCGTAAGTCAGGTTGAACGAAAACATCAGTTGATTGTGGTCGACTAGAAACAGGTTTAACTGAACGCATTGCGTTTGTAAGCCTGCTCGTGTAGGAGGTTAGTTCCATGTTCATCGAAGAGGATGAAGGATACACGAATTCTCCTGGAAGTCGAATGGTCGTGCCATAAACGTGTTGAGACGCAGTGTAACCAATGTCAGCTTCCACTGCATTGCGAATACCTAGTAAGACGAGTAGAAGAGCGTCAGCCTGTAGAATTATGGTCTACTATGATATTAGCACTGCTCTAATAATAGACCTAATCCTAAAATTGTAGATTTGTTATGATGTAACTGCCTAATCTATAAGATCTTACGTGGAAGTCACATCATCATCTACCCAACTCACTGCATCGTAACAATTACCAATACATGATAGAGAACAATCTTAGGCTAGAGATGGAACAATATATTTAATATGAATAAAAGATATAAGGTAACATTCAGCAGAGACCACGCCTGCATGGCCGAGCCATGCCATACGATCAACTCCAATTTATTCAATTCTTTGTTCCCGCCTTTCTCCATTCTTTTGTATTTCTCCGCGTTAAATATAGAATGTCTATTTCTCAAATTGTCTCGTGGTAGAGCCCAATGCCACTACAAGTACACTGAGAAGTGTTTGCGGCTGATAGTGACTCTTCTAGTTGTCAGTGAAAGCGTTCTACTAACCCACTTTGCTTGTGGGTGGTAGGCCGTCGTTCGGAAACGAGTGATTTCTAATTTTGCTGTCAGACAACGGAAAAGTTCAGATTCAAACTGGCGTCCACGATCTGTGGTGATTGTTATTGGACAGCCGAAGTTTGCTACCCATCGTTTGACAAAGGCGTGGGCCACTGTTTCAGCAGTGATATCCTTGATGGATACTGCTTCTGGCCATCGAGTAAAACGGTCTACGCAGTTTAAAAGATAAGAATATCCATTTGAATCTGGTAAAGGTCCTACCAAGCCCAAATAAACATGGTAGAAGCGAGTATCGCGAGTTTTAAATGAGCCCAAGTGACATTTGTTATGTCTAATAACCTTAGATTTCTGGCAGCTTACACAGGAGCGCGTCCACTCCCCCACGTCTTTATCCATACCAGGCCAGCAAAACCTTTCTGCTATAAGCTTAACGGTTGCACGAACACATGAATAAGAAAGTTTGTGAAACGTATTAAAGACGTTGCGTCGGCAATATTTCAGCACGATTGGACGATCCCTACCTGTAGATGTGTCACACAGTAAGGCTTCCTTAACTGTTTTCCATCTGTTTAATGCGCAGTTTGAGTGCCGAATATAAGTGTCTTTTTTTTTGAAGCTGGGCGAGTTTTAGGAGGTTGATTCCTTGGAAACTGTTCAAGGAAGATATTCAAAACAAGGCGTCTGCAACTACATTGTTTCCTCCAGAAATATGTTGAATATCTGAAGTAAACTGCGTAATGTAGTCCATTTGTCGAGATTCACGAGATGAGTACTTGTCTGAAGATGAGCTTAAAGAGAACGCAAAGGGCTTATGGTCGGTAAAAAGAGTGAATTCACGGCCTTCGATAGGTGTTGAAAATGCCGTACAGCACAATACGTATACAGGAGTTCCCTGCCGAATGTGCTGTGCCTCGATTCGGTGTCTAGCAACCATCTAGGGAAAAATGCCAGAGGTATCCAGGAGTGGTTAACCCATTGTTGTAAGACTCCTCCGATTGCTGAGTCGGATGCGTCTACTGCGATACTACTTGGCGCTTCAGGGTCCTGATGAGCAAGCATGGTCGCCTGAGCGATCAGTTCCTTAACCGTGGAGAGTGCTTTTCGCGCGGTGTCATCCAGATTGATGGATTTCGCATTTTCACGAAGTTGGTCGGTAAGAGGTTTCATAAAGGACGCGCACTTTGGTATAAATCGTCTATAAAAACTTACCAGACCGTTAAACGTGCGCAATTTCTTGATGGTGGTCGGTTCTGGGTAATCCAGAATGGCCGCCACTTTTGTTGTAAGGGGTCGGATGCTTTGCGTATCGATAGTGTGTCCTAGGAAGTCTAAGGAGTCAGTTTTGATTTGACGTTTCTGGATGTTCACATTATTGCCATGTTTTTTTAGTCGGTCGAAAACAAGATGCAGATGCTGGAGATGTGATTCTTTGTCCAAACTTGCTATTGGGAAGTCATCAACATACGCGGGTACGAAGTTGTGACCCCGAAAAACGTCGTCTATGAACCTTTGGAAGGGTGGTCCCGCGTTTCTTAGACCGAAAGGCATTCGCAAAAATTCATGGTGTCCGAACAGAGTTATAATGGCGGTTTTCGGAATATCGTCATTGGCCACAAAGATTTGGTTATACGCTTTATTCTAGTCGATTTTAGAAAAGACATATGTGCCTTTCAAGGTAGCTGTCAACTCGTGAATGTGAGGCACTGCGTAACCATCGGGAATGGCTTTTGCATTCAGTCGCCGATTGTCATCAATTGGACGCCAATCGTTGCTGTCCTTTTTAGGGACCATGTGCAACTTAGATGCCTATGGGCAGTTTGACGGTTGTATGATTCCCAAGTCAATCATATAGTCAAATTCGTTTTTCGCCAATCTTAACTTCTCATGGGGCCAGTCGACGTGCATTAGAGAATACAGGTGGTCCTGTAGTCGTGATGTGGTGTGTAACGTTGCTGGGTACACACTGCAATTTCGGTTGCGGTTGGTAAATGCCAGAATACTTATGAAGTAGTGGTTTATAGAATGGGTCTATCGTGTGCTCAATTGTGACTGGAGATAATCTGCAACCAGAAAAAGAAGTTACGCAAACAGACAGATTAGTATTTCCGTCTACTAACCTCCGCTTGCGCGTATCGATAAATAAGTTATGGTGCTGTGGAAGGTCCATACCAATGATTGGCATAGAAACATCCTCAACAACAAAGATCCAGTGAATGGTTTTCCTTAAACGTACCTTTTGCCATACGTAGGGATAGGCTTCCCGTTTGCCGCCTTCAGATTTAAAACCGATTCTTGAAGCCGGTCGTTGGAATTCGCTGTAAGAACGCTAACTTCTGCGCCGGTATCGACAAGGTAGCGAAATCTGGTTATCACATCTGTGACGTGTAACAGACGTCTATGTTCGCCGGCTACGGTTGCCGTTAACGGGTGCCGGCTTGGAAGTTTCCCGAATCCTTTTTCGTGTCGATCAATTTTGAGCTGGGAAAATTGCAGGGTTTTCTCCAATTTCTGGAGGACTTTCCATACTGGTTATGATACCAGCACCAGTCGGGGTTATCCGTCTCTCGAGGTCTAGAGACAGATCGCCTACGTGAAGTGCTTCTTTGCGAGGTGTGCGCGGTTTACAGTCGTTACGACATTAAGACAACCTGTAAGTGTATGACATAACTCTGTTATGTCATTCTGGGTCGTTTGAGGCCTTTTTTGACTGGAAATAAACTCGGCATTAGAAGATTTTGTGATTTCAATGATACGGTCGGCAGATGTAGCCAACTTGTCTACAGCGTTGTTTTTGAACGAGGCCAGCACAGCTTGCACCTGTTGAGGAAGTTTGGATGAGAAAAGTTGTTTGAACAGGCTCGCATCGAAAGTTATTTGGTCAATAACCTCTCTCGTTCTTTGCAACATGTTTGTGGCGGAGCCGTGTTGCAGATCGATGTTGTTAAGGAGTTGGTCTAACGTTTGTCGCCCGGTTAGATCTTTGTGTTTAAGGATGGATCGCTTAAGAGTTTTGTAGGGTTCTGCAACATCACCAGTAAACATACTAGCTGTTACGTAACTATTAAATTCGCGCGGTGGTGCCTTTACTACTGCGATAAATTGTGCACGTGTGTCGTTTACGCCGTGCTCGCAGAAGTCAGCTCCTGCGTAGCAAAACCAGGCTTTGATGTTGTCTGGCCATAAGGGCATTAGTTGAAACGAAGGTATAGGACACAGTCTTTAACCTGAATACATAAGGTGTCTGTTCAGTCATGGTGAAATATCAAGTACGATAATGAACGAGTGGAAAATATATATATCCAAAAACACGAGGAAAAAATATCACATTGACATATTAAGTCTCAAAAAGCAACAGACTCACATTTTACAATTTGATATAACAGATCACGTCGAGCTCACCAATGAAGATGCCACAGGTATTCGGAGTTTGACAACGTTTTAACCAGTAACACCTACTATGAATCCTACCAACCAAACAAAATCAGAAGACAGAAACGAGGAGGTTTGAAGATATATTTGATAGGCTATCAATACATCGAGGATAGTTTGATCTGAAATGTCTTGCGACTGCAGGTCATGTTGAGCACGGCGTTCCCGCACGCGATCTGGTGAGGATGCATGACCGAGCGCCTTCAGCCAATGTAGTCAGCATCCAATGTCGAAAACTTACAGAGCTATTTATTTTGGGGATTAATTTATGGCTACAAATTCTATGTGGACCACTTTTATACGAACCATCGTTTACACATAATATTGATAGCATGACTTGATTTATGATGAAATGCAAGCAAACCTGCGTGTGGATGCACGTTGACATACACATGAAAATGCTCACACGCAGACACACACATAGATAGAGAGTAGATTAAAGATAAATCTATTAGCGAGTACGACAACATGAATGTAAGTTTTTATTTGTTGTTGGGATACTCCGTGATTTTCAAGTGACATTGATCAATTTTATACACAACATTAACACTACGCCCCAAACTCGTCAATCTCATTACTCACCAACATTACTGCATAAACACAACTATCCACCATCACCTCATCAGTAGTCTATTCAGTTTACACAACAAATTCCCCATCATGCACTCCACTAAACTACAAACTACTATTGAGCATTTGAGTAGCACTGTGAAGTCAACTAAATATCGTCGGTTTGTGTTGTGTCGCTTTGCATTGTGATGCATTGCGTTACGTTGCATTGCGTTGCGTTACCTTACGTTACGTTACATTGCATCACATCCAATCGTGTTGCGTTCTGCTGCACTATCTCCTGGTCTCATACTCAACTCGATCATACGCGCAAACAACATCACTAATCATTCACAACTGACATACCATCACATCACTCATGTTGGTCGTAAACTACCACATCATCAATTGCTACCAATCCAACCAGCACTTTCAACCACTCAAGCCGCTTACATATACCAAAGTCACATTTTACACAGCATTGCCAAAGCGAACAGAAACGGCAAATAATCACACCACTCTACAACTGAAGTTTGATGGGAATTTTCCCATAACACGATAAATTCGCGACTTTGTAACACCTGTCTTGGTTGAATAGTGACAATTTCCACCTGAATTTCTCTCTTCACGGAGGGAACATTACGCGAAATCCACACAGTGATTTACACCAAACTGTCTACAGTAGCGTTCATGAATACGCACCAAATCACCAATGGGAACACGGTGCTCAACATCCACTGAAATCGCTAGACAGTCTAGATCCCTCGACCCACGATATGTTGATTGCCTAACAAATATGTCTTCAAACCTCCTCATTTCTGTCTTTTGACTTAACTTGATGGATAAGATTCATAGTAGAAAGGTGTTACTGGGTATAACGTTGTCAAACTCCAAATAGCTGTGGCATATTCACTACTTCTCACCCGAATTCACTCTAAACTAGTCCACGCTAAATTATCTGCTTTCAGCCGAAATGTCTACGCAGCTCGCTCGGCCTTACTTACTTACCCAGCGCCAAGTTGCCAACTTTCTTACGAAATGAATGATCCTATAGAGATTTTTTCTTTCACTTTTTTTTATCTTTTCGTGTTCAAATGTTTAATTCGCCTGAAAATTTCTTGCCTTCTAATTGACTACGTTCCCTCTCTGTTATATTCCATGATTTACTCTTCAGTATTCAGATCTTCTTACTCCATTAACGTCCATGAGATGAATATGAATGTTTCAAGAGTATCAATCTTGTCTGACTACAATCCCCACTTGATAATTCACCTATCATCCGTCCTCATCATAATTCCTGAATCAACCTTAATTCTTTTCTGATTACTCGTTACATAACTCTAATATCATCTTGAAAACTATATTCAACCCTTTCAATATTACAATAGTCGTAATCATGAGTTAATAAATGCTAGCCTACCGTGGAAAACAAAGAAGCACTGGACGGCCGTTTCTTTGAAGTACGGGATTCCTCAGCAGCGCGCATCCAATATCCCGCACCCTCCCAGTGCGAGAATCCAACCAGCACCTATCAATCTCGCGCTCGAGCACTTGACCATCAGACCACAGTGTTAATTTTTAACTTCAACTAATCCACGAAGTTGAGCCACCGTACACCATTGTCATCAGTGAGTTTATGTCTCACAACAGATCTGGTTGAACTCCATTAGTAACGGCTTCTCACTAGAACTTCAGGGGATGCCTCTTGAAGTTAGTCACTTTCAATATTACATAATTGTTTATCTAAAGTAAATTTCTGCACAACAATTGAAATTTTCAATTATTTACTATCTCAGATAAAAACATGTCATAATAACATTACATAATATTACATATATGTATCTATGTAATATACGTATGATAAGTTAAATTATTCAATAAACTGTCATCTATTGAAAACATAAATGACTTATAGAAATATAGAATATAGTATCTAATTTCACATTGTCAAGATGGGGGGAGGTGTTGGAGGTGGATAGTGAAGTGTTGTTGGGAGAGGGAGGCGTTTGAGAGGGGGGGTCTATGTGTGTGTAGGAAGATGGAGGTAGATTTAATGTCTCTATTTTACGTGTTATTGACTTGTCCTTCCCCACACCGCTACCACCACCAACACCTTTGTTTGTTTCTATGATTGATTTAAATAATAGTTCTTTTATGAAAATTGAATAGATAATTCATTTATTCTCTATTTAAATGGGTTATAATACAGAGTAATAGAAATAGGCATTGAAATTGTAGACAAATGATTATTAGAAAGAGAATTAATTAAATAGTTGAATTCATGATTCCATTAAATCTAGATTACCATGGAAGACCGGGAAGTACTAGACAATCGTTCCGTCCTAGTATTTGACTCCTCAGCAGTACGTATCCACGACCCTATCTCACGATATTCAAACCCAGTACTTAATAGTCTCGTGCGCGAGAACTTGACTTCTAAACCACTTAGCCGGTCGGTACCAACGGTGTTTATGTCTAACTTCAACCAATCCACGATATTCAGCCACCATCCACCATTGTCTTCAGTGGGTTACTATCTCACAACAGACACGTGCGAACTCCGCTGGACAGAGCTTCACACTAGAACTCCAGGAAATTCATCTTGAAAACTGACACTGCTGAGCATATAATGATCATAATCAGAGAAGGGCTTTGTTGATATTATAGTAATTTAGTAGTTGAAATTATGAGTAAATTAAAGCTAGACCAACTATGGAAAACCTGGAAGCACTGGACAGTCGTCTCGTCCTAGTATGGTACTCTACATCATTGCAAATCCGCGATTCCACATGTAGGATTCGAACTCAGGACCTTCTGTTTCGCGTGTGAACGCTTAACCTCTAGGCCGCTGAATGTTTATTAAACAATTAAGAATTAAAAATATACATTTCGATTATGCAATAAGAAAATGAATATTAACAGTGATAAGACTGGATGAAATGGCGAACTTAAATTCTTTTACCCATTGTCACTTGTTATCAAACATTACTTCCGTTTTAATTCACTACGACGAATACTCATTGTAGTGTATCTATATTTATTCATTTGAACACTTAAGTATAGGTACAAAGAGGCACTGAATACATATGCGCAACACGAGTCACTTGATTTGTGAATGAGTTGTGATACAAACCAGGTGCTGGAACCGAAGCACGTGGTTTTCTTAGAGGGTCACACCCGGAGCCTTCGATCTAAACGTCTGATCCACAAGGCAGTGGAGCAACGTCAGGAGATGTAATCGCATAGTAGCCGGTGGACAAGAATAGGTTCATACGCCATTTGTTCCATCAGGATTCTGGAGCCCATGTATACCACTGGTTTGGAATCAGGGTTTTCTAACTGCCCTAGGTGGATTCTCCATATCCAATAACGAAGATTAACAGTGATATGGCAGGATGAAAAGGCAAACTCAGATCGATTAACCCATTATAATTTTTTGTCAAACACTACTCAGTGTAGTATTTGTTTTCTGCTTCCTATTGTGTTATCTTATTCAGTATAACATTCCAATGTAATGTGCTTGTTTAATAGACGATTTTCTTGTAACAAATCAATATGTATTATGCTCAACATGATAAGCAGCATGTGATTTGTTATAACTGTGGGTATTTTCCATAGATTTGATTTCGTCATGATAGAAATAGGTGTAGGAATGAATATCTAAATGAGCGTGTTATCGATTGGGTTCGTTGCCGTTGTCATCGTTGTCGTGTTTTGAGGTTTAATTATTCTTTATTTGGTGTTCTTACTTTCGCATCGTAGGAACTGCAGTAGATCGTCGTTATACATGTAAAAGTGATAAGCGATTCTGACATAACAACAGGCGATGACCAAGTATAACAATTGGTGACGCAGTTATAACCGTCAACCACTGGTTATAACAATCAAAATTATGTGATGATATATTAGTGCAATACATTCCGAACAATCCAATTACACATTATATACTTGTTAAGATCATTTCCAATAGTTGAGATAATGTATCAAATGAAGCTAGACCACCTTGGAAAATCTGAAAGCACTGGACGACAGTTTCACCTTACTACGAGACGCCTCAGTAGTGCGCACCCACGATCCGATTCCTGGCGGGATTCGAACCCAGGACCTATCAGTTTCACGTGAGCGCCTAACCATTAGACCACTGATCCGGTCGGTATCCAAAGGTGTCAATGTCTAACTTGATTAGGCATCATATCAAATCGCGTTTGTATTGCACATGACAATTAATATAACAACTAAAGTATTGGACTGTCCATGTTGGTTTTCTAAAAATGTATTGTTTGATTGAGCCATCATCTACCTAGAAGTATATCTAGGAAGGGAAACTGATCGTTCTTCTCCTCTTCATGTGGAGGATTGATGTAGTTTTGGAGAGTGTTAAGTTTATTCAATAAACAATTCATATCGTTCTTTGTTTCACAGATACCTAAGATATAGTTTATATATCTCTTATAAAGTGACATGTTTTCAATTAGGTCGTCAGCCAGTTTTTCAATATTTCCTATGAACACATCTGCTAATAATGGTCCCAACAGACTACCCATAGCAACCCTATCAAACTGGTGAAAGTATTCACCTTCAAATGTGCACTGAACTTTGTCAGTACATAATAGTAGTAAATCTTTAAGAATTTTTATAGGAACAAATAATTTAAGGTTGTTTAAGGATATATAGTCACATAATATATCAATCGCCGGTGAGACCTTTGAGCAACGCTAAAGTCACCTTGAGAGTGTTCACCTAATGACCAGAACCAAATGAGGGTTATAAACCAGTGTGAGGAATTAGAATTATGATTTACAATAGATGATTAAGGTAAAGTAATGGATTTAGGATTTTCATCACGAACTGACATCAGCTATAGTGCCAAAACTCTATTTGGTAAAATGGATGAATGCATTTCACGCCAAAATCCAAGACCCGTTATCTTATACCTGATTTGTTCGTCTATAATTTATAGTCTTACCCAATAATCTTCGTCAGAGGTATATTTTTGAACAAGGAATTCACGTCCTATGAACATATTGTCTTTTATTTGATATTAATATCGTCTAAATGATCAACCAATTGAAAAGAACCCTTCAGAGAATACTTACATAAACGTCTTGGTATAGGATTCAGCAACTCTGTTAGCCATTTAGATCTCATGTGGGACTGAGCTGTATTTGCAATTGATTAATCACTGGGTGGTAATCAGTGTCAAGTGTATCAGGTAAACCTTACTGACAAGTGCCAAATAGCACGAAATTTGGGTCCAGGTTATCCTGTTGGCTACTTCCAACCACCATCTTACCTGTTTCTTATTTATATATCTAACTTCACTCACTCTTCAGTCATATGAAGCATCAATTTTGGAGGTGAAGAGCACCAGGTTTCCGGTTAGATCTAGTTCGTACATGAAAAATCATATTTCAAGAACTTAATGCAAATTAATATTTCTGATATGAAGCGATAATTTAACAATGTAATCAATCATCAGGTACGATACTACTAATGAGTAGTTTATATTAACATCGAAACATTAGTGAAAGTATAGATGGATAATAGCTAGTGGTTTAATCCATGACACATCTCAGAATTAACGTTCACCCCTGAACTCGAACCCAGTACAATTAGTTTCAAGTGCCATCACGCTATCTACTTATCTATCTACTTAGTGACTATCAGGTCTCAATAGCTAAATGGATAATAATATATTGTTTGTACAGTGTTCGAGTCCCAGATGCAGTTGCATCCAGCTGATGAGTTCCAAATAAGACGAAACACGTGCCCTGGATTCCACTATCAGCCATTGTCCATCTATGCTTAGAATGCTTGTTAATTAAGACAATATCGAGTCAATACACATAGTATGCGCATATGTCAATAAGAGAAACTGATCAATTACAGTTCTGAAAAACAATGGAAAGATATAAGTAAACAATACCAAGTGAATATAAGTGAGAGCATATTCATCTTCAAATCACAAATTTTTCAGTTCAAACTATGATATGTCTCGACGCCAGTGTTATTTTTTAACTCCGCCTGCAGCCCTCCTAGGGCTACTGCCTGTCCAAAGCCCAGATAAAGGAGGAGGGTTGGACATGGAGTTACCGACTTCATACCGTAGAAAACTAACTCGCTAGAAAAGAAACGCTAACCAGAAGAAAATAATTCAAGTTTATAGGACTTAATAATCAATCTAAATATAATTAGTTGATTGACTGAATCAGGATGACTTCGAACATTCATCATGACATTTGAAATTGAATACACTATTCACATAACGCCTCAATTACAGTTTAAGAATTGGATTGGATACAGTTAAACACTAACAATATTGAATGACGGTCAGCTTAGTTGTCTATAGGTTAAGTGTTTGCGCACGTAACCGGTGCTCGTAGTTTCGAATCCCGTTTGCGGAATAGTAGATATGCATCTCGAAAGAGTCTCATACTAGGACGAAACGGTCATCAAGTACTTCCAAGTATTCAATAGTGATCTAACATCGATCGATGGATCAAAATATATTTAAGTTGATGTTTTTTCTTTTGTATATATAAATAACAAAGAATAGAGATGACAAGTTAGTGAAAGAGAAATTAAGATGACCACGCAATGAAACGATTCATTTCTTTTGGTCAATGATCCATAAAATCCACTAATTGATAGATACATATATATACCTATGTAATTGATCAGTCTATGGAAAGAAAAATAACCAAACCAGGCTCAACCGGAAATCGGTTGTTGTTGTGGTTGTATTATAGAAATTGAATTATTTCTTTATAAACCTTCCTCCCCTCTCTTTCTCTCTGTCTTTCATTATCTTCCATTCAGTCCATATTTCAATGATTTAGAATGTAAATAATCATAAATATTTATTTTTTTCTGATGAGGAGTCATATACTGGGACGAATCGATAGCTAAGTGATCCCGCCTCACAATATTCGAACCCAGGACTTATTGGTTTCGTGCGCGAGCACTTAAGTTGCAATCCAGCCAGCATCTTAAGGTGTTAATGTCTAACTTCATTCAATTCACAAAATTGCACCTTCATTCACCAATGTCACTAATAAGTTACTATCAAACAACAGAACCCTGTTGAACACCACTGGTCACGACTTCTCATTTGAACTCCAGAAAATTCATCTTAAAGTTCATCAAAACTGAGTACATGTGTCAATTGCAGCTTATTCATCAAATTTAATACTAAACAACTAAATATACTCGGAACAGTTATTACATAACTATCATCCTTTAAAATAAATAATTTATTAGAATATTTATGTCTAACTGTCAGTACTAAAAAAAATAAAAACGGTTTTTGCTTTATTTACCTATGGGAGTCAATAATTTTGTTACATATATGCATATACTGCTCATTAATTTAGTTAGTAGTTAATAGTATTAAATCAAAAGGGAATTGATAGTTTCATTAGTAAATGATGGTAACTATGTAAAAACAGTCATTTTCAAACATTATTTTCTTTAAAAAATTATTCTTTATGAAAAATTTAGGTGAAAACTAATAACCGAAACCAACATGAAATTATGATTCATACTTGATCTAATAGTTAAATAATCGTCTTCTTGTTTCTTGGGTTCGAGTCCCTGTATGAACATCAGCTCCGAAATGCAAGTACATTCAGCTGATGTGTCCCAAACAAAAAGAAACAAGCGTTCTGGATTCCATTATTAGCCACTATCCATCATTACCTATAAAGCTTATGAGTTGATGCAATATCGAGGTAATGAGTGATTTCGTTGATGAGATTCGAACCCAGAACATTTGGTTTCGCGCGCGAACTATTAACCTCCAGACCCTCGAGTTGGCTGGCATCCAGCAGCGTCAGTGTCTAACTTCTATCGATCCATGAATGTCGGCACAATCATTCATCGATTGTCTGAGGTAGATATCTGTCTCTCCCCTACCAGCGCTCTCTATCCAAATCTATCCTAAACAATCCTTTCCAGTTCCTTCCAGTTGCTAGCCATCCTTTTCATGCCTGCTTCCAATTCTTAACACAATGTGTTCTTTGATCTTCCATTCTACCGTTTCCGTTAAGGATAACAAGTATGCGCTTGCCTTTTGATAAAATTTGATGATTTCCTCTTCCACAGTACGCTATCGCTGATGGTTCACAATCAACGGAAATTCAATATCGTGCATACATAGTTGTTTATAATTACCTATGCAATTTTGATGATGATTGTAGTAGTTCTTCACGTTTTAATTTCATACAATATTGGTGCCATGACCTTATTATTAAAGATTGTGAGTTTTGATATTAGTTGACAGTTCATTTGAGTACCATATAGTCTTCAACTGTAGGAATACTGTCATTGCTTTGCTAATCTTCACTATTACGTTTGCATCATTCATCTATGATACTGCCCAGGTACATGCAGCATTCCACATCTTTCAGAGTTTCTCCTTCATGTTTGATTATGTTACAATTCTCTTTATTGAATTTGACGAACTTGATTTCTGTTTTCTCTTATGTATAGAGAAACCTACTGATGAAATGATTACGTAGATATTCTTATTTTTATATTATTCCTATCAAAAAATTCATGATGAAATTCCATAATTGAAATTACACAGACCTATCCATTCATCTAATCTATTTCAATAGTATATAACTCAAATGATAAATTTATTTCTATCCTCCTCTTCCTAATTCCTACCATTCCCCCTCACCCCTCACCCCTCATCCCCTAATTTTGTTGTTGGTTTTAAACAATTAGAAACAATGATATTAGCATTTATGGATTCATTATGAAAACATGCAAACTTGTCAAGTTTCAATTCTTTAAATAAACAACAACAACAACGACAAGAAGGAGAAGAAGAAAAACATAAAGAAGTGGACCCCTCCACCTTCTCCAACTTTCATTTAACTCCATATGCGTGTAAAGAATTCAAAGAGAAAGAAAAAAACGTAGAAGAAAATTGTCTGATTATTATTGAACAGAAGATTAAAAGGAATTAAATCAATGAAAATAAATGATTTACTATTAATTATAATGAATTCTATATTGTATTATATTGAATCAAATCATGATTTCAAGTTGATGATGATGATGATGATGATGATGGAGTGTATACCACTGATATCGACTGATCGGTTAGTAAGTCAGTATGTCAGCTGCAACGTAGGACCAAGTACGTATATGCATCGGTCCAAGTTGACATACCTCTTTAACACAGTAAGATGAACGCCGGCTTCATAGGAGTAGTTATTTCAATGGTGGTAACATATAGAAGGAAGATTGCATATAAGGATGTAGTAAAGGAAGAAAGATTAAGTACGTAGAACGAGAGATATAAAGCGATTTTAATTTCATAGTTTAAAGGAAGACTGACAGTGTATAAACCGACATCATTGTGATGGATTCTGACACCAAGAGTTTCCAACCACTACTGATTACGATGGTCAAGCGGACACCAACCAAGTAGTTTGCATCTACCAACATGGCTAAGACTAGAAGTTAGTGACTTCAAGCACTGATGCCATGTTTTTGTTTGGCCGCCCCTAACTTTCTTCCAGCCATCCCCAATACCGGTTAGCATCGCACGTCGAGGTAATCGATGTTAAGGCATACGCAACACCTGGCCCAACCATCTCGGTTGATGAAGATTCACAACCTCATCAACTGATTTACCATCATTCCCTAATACTTTGCGTCTAACCTCAATATTACTTACTCGATGATCCCAGCAGATGCAAACAATATTTCTAAGACATCCTGTGGTCAAACACTAATAGCTTATGAGAATCTTCGACTCTTAATGGCCATGTTTCGCTGCCGTAAATTAAAACAGAACGAACTGCCGTGCGGTATACTCGTCTTTTTATTGGTGGACGGATATTTCGCCTTTGCCATAGGTGACGTATGTTGGTAAAAGCCAAACGAGCTTTTCGAATCCATGCTGAGATTTCGTCAGACACCAACGCATGCGGGTTGATCAGACTTCTAAGATAAGTGAAGTTGTCAACGCGTTCGACTATTTCACTCCCTATCCTTAGTTCTGGTATTGACGCCTATCAATCCTGAAGCAACTGATATAAGTAGTAGTATATATCACCAATCGAATGTAACAATATCTAATTGGTTCGTTCATAAATGATAGTCACAACATTAGCCAAACTTCGTATCCTTATCATATATATGAATTAGGAGTTATATTTCTAGTAGTAACGACTTATGTTCGTGATATACACCGTGTGTGTGTCCATTATTCTATTTATAGCCTAGAGTCCTATCTTCAATACTCTGCTTCGACTGACATCATTGTTACGTTTAGCGAGATTCCTGACCTTTAATGAAAATTAAGAATATGACTAAAAGTAAGTGATTTAAAATGTGTCGTTACATAATAAGGAAGATCATGAAGTGATTGATGTTAGACCAACGTTGGAAACCTAAAAGCACGGGACCGACCGTTTCGTCCTGTTGTGGGACTCCTCAGCAGTGTGCATCCACAATTACGCTTGCGAGATTCGAACCCAGGACCTTCTGTCTCGCGCGCGAACGTTTAACCTACTGGACCACTGAGTTGACATCCAATGGTGTTAGTGTCTAAAATCAACTAATCTAATTCTTATTTGTTGGATTGGATGTAAATAATTCATTGTTGTCATGTGATTGATTGAAATCTAAGCAGCATAAACTGCTTTGTTTAAATGTCAACATTTGTATTTTAATAAATAGATTTAATTAGAATTAGGATATGTGGAGATTGTAGTAAGTTTAATAGTTGAATACATGATTCAATTGATGTTAGATCACCAATCACAACGTGGAAGTTTTGGACGACTGATTCGTTCCAAGACTCGCGTTTCGTCCTGTTTGAGACTCATCAGCTGGATGTACCTGCATCTCAGGTTTATGTTCACTCTAAGACTCAATCTCAAATAGGACAAAATAAGCATTCCAGATTCCACTACTAGTCATTAACTATCTTTTCTTATAACTATGTATATCTATTTCAATTAAGATTTATAAATTGATTCTGTTGGGGACGTTAGATCCTCACAACTCACTTGGGAAAAGGACCTAATTTTGTAATTTTATTTTGAAAATTTGAATTTCTTTGTTTTCGCGCCAAAAGGGCTCTTGTCATCTTCATGTTGTATTTCCCACTTGAGAGAATCTTAAACGCTATTGGTTTAATGTATCTTTAAGTATGCTATTCGGTAACGCATCCCAAGGACAGTTTTGTGCTGTATATATACGTTTTGATTGGTATCTGTTGTTATCGCTCGTGCTTCAGGCTTTTTATGGAATACACTTCGCCGTTCCAAACCTCGACTTTTCTCTCTAGTTAGCAGGGTCGAGATGCAATAGAATAAATTGTTTATTGGTCTTTGGTCACAGAGTCTTTGCTTCCGTTCACAGACTAAATGAACTCATCATCGTATCAAAACTAGCACAATTCTATCCACTTTTGATTGGTTGATTTCCCTTGAATAAAATATATTCATTATTAACTATTCAATCAAATACGAGCTTTCTTGGAAGTGTTGTATGTATATATATTCAGAAATCCAGGATCAAGGACCTCACCCCTTTCCCCCCCCCACCAGAAACGATTGATTTCATTATGTATAAAGGTTTATTAGTTAATGGCATACTAACACATGTAGTATATTGTTTAGTTAAGTATTAAAAAATAAAAGCACATTAACAGTAAGCATAAACATTCATATGAAGTTGAAATAGGCAAATTGTTTTGTTATGAGTTGGCACAAGATAAAGGAGCATTGATCCTAACGACACAATATTTGAGTAGTTGCCAGTTAGATGTACCTAGTTCAAGAATCGCTGTATATTGTCAACAATTATGATACTTCTGTTAAGGATCTTTTGTAACTTGTACAATGATTTCTGAAAAGTAAGTTGCCATGTTGCCAAGATGCCGCCAAATGCTCTTGTTCGGCTGAGGGTGGGGAGAGTCAGCTCTCCCTCTCCAAATGCTCACACATGACCACGCGTATACAATCGTTGCCACAGAAGTCCCAATCACTGCCTTCTCACGGCATTACTGTTGTTTACGAAATTGAAATGGCAAAAAGTGAATGTCCGACGCATTAACTGGGTTGGTGGACATGGAGATTCCCCCTAGGGAAGTTTGAAAACCCTGATTCTAAACCAGTGGTGCACATGGGCTCCAGGATCCTGAGAGAACAAATAGCGTATGAATCTATTGTTCGTTAACCAGCCATCACGGTACTGCATCTCCTTACGTCGCTCTATTGCCTTGTGGATTAGACCTTAGGGTAAAAGGCTCCGAGTTTGGCCTCTTAAGAAAACCAAGTAGATTGGTCTGTGCATCCAGACAGTGTCACAGTCCACACACAAATCAAATGACTCGTGTGGCGCGTGTGTATTCGGTGCCTTCTTGTACCAATATTTATATGTTCCAGTCCAACTGACGCGATATTGTATAGACTGTGCTGAAATACTAGATGATTGTAGGTAGTTGGAAAAAATAAATTGAACCAAGTTTTTGTGTTAGATAGAATACATTAGGAACAGAATGGACGTGATATCGGATCAGATAGATTAATGATCACGTTGTAACTCAATCTATAGTATTCCACCAACATTAGGGATGAAACGAATATTATATTGATCACTATTGAGCAATCAATCGATTATAGATACAACTCAGCCCTAAAGGAGGTTAGTCAGGGCTACCATAGTTAAATAGCAACTCTTGAAACTATAAAACCAGATGGCATGAATTTGAATCTCGCAGGAAGCGTCAATTTCCTCACGATTACAGATAACCTTTACCGATGAGTTTCCATTCGCATGAAATGTGGATTAGTAAAATTTCCTGCCGACTACATCTAATCAAACAACAAAATACTTTACCATCAAACTGTCAGTTCACAATGTTTTACGAAACTTTATCATCGAGTATCTTGCGTAGACAATACATACTTATACCTTCTTGATGATGGTTGTAGTACTTCTCCACATTTTATCTCCCTACAATAGAAGTGTCTTGAAGTTCGTATTGAAGATTCTTACTTTGATGTTGCCTTACAAACAGTTATTTTGGGTTCTATATGTTCTTCAAATGTTGGAATGCTCTCCTTGCCTTGACAATCCTCGCCTGCATCGGATTCTCTTTGTTCATCGATGATGCTTCCCAGATACGTGAAAGATTCCACATCTTTCAGAGTTTCTGCATCAAGTGTGATTGTGTTGGTGTTCTCCGTGTTATATTTTAGGATCTTACTTTTTCCTTTGTGTATGTTAAGGCCTGCTGCTTCACTGTTTGTTTTCATCCGCATTTGTTGATGTGTATGAGATAGAAGGGCTAAGTCATCTACGAATTATAAATCTAATTGATTTCGAGTTCATTGTATTCTGTGCTTTCCATCAGATGTCGATGTCCTCATAATCCAGTCGTCCACCGATAGAAGCGGAAGAGGAAGATTAAGTAGTCTTTTCTGACTCCGGTCCTTACTTGGAATGCATCTGCCAGCAGTCGCCCAAAATGTTATTCAATTTAATTTCTCAGAGAAGCAGTAAATATTATCAATGGTGACCTAGATTCTATCGCGAGTTGAATTGTCAATACCTACGCAGGATGAAACAACCACTAAGTGTTATTTAATCTTCAATCGTTCACATGTTATACAGTTATATAATATACCCTTGTGGGCCGGGGTAATTTTACATCGGTTTTCAGGAGAACCAGACACCATCCATACTTTCACGTGACAACCCAAACAGTACAGCTCAATCCCATTTAACAGAAGAACCAGACACTTTATAGGATTTATTACTACAATCTGATTAGTACAGTTCAATCCTGTGGCGCAACCATACAGGTAACAAGCACCCTGGTGGACCATTCGCACCATTCATATACACATTCACATCACATGTGTGGTTATTCCGATCAATGATCGCGTGAATCAATTTGGCACAGTACGAACAAGCCAAAGTTTACCTATTCCGCTTACACGACAGTCAAACTCAATAATGTTAACAATGGCGACATGCCTGACAATGTCCCAATAACAATAGCCCTCGAGAACTCTGAAAAGCAACCACTAGTATGAATGAAATCGGTTAACCAGCAAACCAATTTTGTGCATGAACAGTCAGCAAAACTTGCCAAAGCATTGCTGAACCATCCACAATATCAATGGCGAGCCTCCAGCCTCATATGAGACCTTCAGCTCTACATAGCCATATAGCTAAAGTTTAATCCATAGGGAAGATAATCTCAAAAGTGAATTAAACTTTACAACTAATTAATCGAACACAATGAACAATCAAATCAGTCATTCAAACGGGGTGAAAAAAGGTTGACATTGATAACAGAAACCAACAAAAAAGCGTTTTTACATGTGAGCACCGAAATTGGAAGTACAATTCAAGGGGTGTGAAATCCCTGTCTAATTTATCCTCTGTCTGTTCAACTCTACAACCAATCAAAAACATAAATTCACCCCATTGCACAAGCAGGTGGATATAAGGACTCAGTAGCTAAGCGGATAATGCAGTGGTATTTGAAGCGGGCGGTGCAGGGTTCGAGTCCTGGAGTGCACAACAACACGAATGCTGACGAGTCTCAAACAGGATGAAATGCGCGTCCTGATTTTCACTGCTAGCCACTTTGCTTAAATCAAATACATAGTTTTCTAAATGTCGGACTTATCAGTCTACTTTCAATAAATACCATAATCAGAGAGGGTTGTTGCAAAAATTATTGTAATTTCAATAGTTGAATTCATGAATAAACTTATGGCCACTAGTGACTGACTTCAAGAGATATATCCTGGAGTTCTAGTGAGAAGTAGTGACCGGTGGAGTTCAACCAGGTCAGTTGTGAGATAGTAACTCACTGATGAAAATGGTGGATGTGTCGCTCGATTTCGTGGATTAGTTGAGGTTAGACATTACCACCATTGGATGCCAGCCGCCTCATCGGTCTAGAGTTTAAGCGTCCACTAGCGTGAAACCGACAAGCCCTGGATTCGAATCTCGCTAGGTGGCGTCAGGAGTTTCATACTAGGACGAAACAATCGTTCAGTGTTTCTAGGTTGTCTATCTTCCTCGACCGTTGTTGCTACCTTGACGTGGTGGTTAGGCTTATCTATCGGAATGAACCAAACTGGTTTTACTGGCTAAAACAATCGTTTTTTGAGACCATACCATGCTAGACAGGCAGAACAATTGAAAAGTGGTAAGAGTAAAAGCGGCGAACTCAAGGTCCGAGAGTGAAGTCATGCTGAAGACTGTGTAAAAGCAGTAAGGTGTTCCCTTCAGACAACCAGCATAACAGAGATGCTGCCTTCTCAGAAGGAAGGGTGGGGTTGAAAAAAATCGATCCAAAAATGCACATCTTGCCTTATCCAACAGATATCCATCTCGTGTGGTAAGGATTCAACAAGAACGGAGCTAACATGAAAATTAATGACTTAAAAGTCGTGTGTTATCCCTTAAGCACTGCGGTCACCCTCTCAGCTCGGTAAAACCACCTCTCATGCAGGTTCTTTTTCAGGTACCTCCAGAAGAACCCTTTCACGGTATCAGTCAGTCATTCGATAACAACGTGGAACTTCGTACGTACTCACATCAGTTCGAGTTGCCATACCCCATTATAACAGATATGCAGATATCCATTCAAATCCCGTAGTGGTAGAGGTAGTAAGTGTATAAGCAGTAATCAGAAACATTAGGGTTCGAAGACGTTATTCAAGGAGTATAATCCAGTGAAATAAATTTGGAAAGAGAAAAAAAGAAAGGACATGAAGAATTCGTAACACAAAGAGTGGATGCACCTGCGCCATCGCAAACGATTTTGAGCCATGTCATTCAGGGTCTCCAACCATCGATTGTTATCATCTCGCGGATTCCAACCAGGTAGTCTACAGTTGCCAACATGGCTCAGCCCACTTGTCAGTGACTTCATTTATTTGTGACACGTTTTGGTCTGGCTGCTCCTAGCTTTCTTCCAAACTACTGCCACACCATAAAACATCGCAATTCAAGGCAGTCAGTGGTTGAGCATACGTAACACATGTCTAAGCCATCTCAACTGATGAAGTTTTACTACTTCATCATTTGATTTGTCATCCTTACCTAGTACCCGTTTCCTAACAACTGCATTACTTACTCGATAGTCCCAGGATATACGAGAAATTTTTCGAAGGTATCTATGATCGAACACTAGTAACCTACAAATATTCTCTACTCTTACCGATCATGTTTCACCGACATAAAGTAGAACGAAACGAACTGCTGTACAGTAAAACCGTCCTTTGATTGATAGACAGATATCTCACCTACGCTATAAATGACTCAAGTTGGCAAAAGCTAGTCGAGTCCTCTGTATCCATGACGTGATAACTACCCTCATACGCTTAACAACATTCAAGACCATCATCTATCTTCAATGGATTCATCAATACAACTAGAATCTTTCACTTACATGAATCATAATCATTAACATCATGTGTAGAAGATAAATATGAATTAGTATATCCTGAATAAATAATAGAATTTCCAAATGTTCTATGATATGAGGATTGTTTATATACATCATTATTAAAATGATCATTGATAAATGTTTCATTATTATTATTAATATTATTATTATTATATATAGAATAATTCAGATTTGATGAATCTAATGATGAAGTTACTTTTTGTCTTATAGATTGATGATCATCATAATCATCATTATTGTTGTTCTTGTTGTTGCTATGGTTACTAGTATCATATGGGAATGGGAATGAACAGATGGGAGTTGTATGTAAATGATTTGCGTAACTAAACAGATCTTGATTAGTAGTAATAATAGTAGTATTAGTAGTAGTATTAACATTCAGATTATCATTGATTGAATCATGAGTAGAATATATATTTCGATCATTTATTGATTGATGAATTATATTTGTCACTGGCCAATTTAATCGATTATTATTATTCGTATTATTATTATTATTATCGATTTTCGATGAATATTGATATTTTTTATTAGTTGATAAACAATTAATCCAATATAGTTTCCTTAGTGATTGATCTTTTGTTCTCTTTGTTGTTATGATAATTGGATTACATTCTGTTTTATTAATAGGACTAAATTTTTCATTACAAGATGATTTGATCCATATGATGATACTACTTATTATCATAATCAATAATATAAGTGAAATAATCGATATAATCAATAAAAATTGATGATGATGATGATGATGATTAGATAACCAAAATGTAAATGTTTGATTCCAATTGATTGATTGATTATGGATTATTGATTGATTGATATGAAATGAATGAATTTTTATAAAAAATTGTGTTTCATTTGATAAAGATGGTATACCCATATCTTTTAGTAGGATCTTAATCTGATATATTCCATCTATAGGTGGATGGTGTGATGGATTAGTATCCATATGATATGAATCATATAAATTATCAATTAACCAATTCGTATATAATTTACCATTAGATTCATTTAAATAAAAATATGGACTACCATTAGTAAATTGATTTAATTGATATAATATAGTACCATTTAAATGATGATCTGGATCATAACCTTTTATTTGTAATATCAATGTATAAATTGGTGTATTTGTATAAATCATTATTGGATGATCCTGATTTGGATTTGGATCTGGATCATGATCTTGATCTAGATCTTGATCATCATAACCAATAATACTATTATAATGTGGATAAATACATATTGGTATATTATCATTTTCATCTAATATATTTATAGTTAATGTATATGTTATACTACTTATTAGATTGATATTAGTATTATCATTATATGTGATAATTTTATAAAACATTTTATTGATTTTTCACGATCTATTATCAATTGACTAATCAGTTTTGCTTTTAATTCATATTCATTTATTAATTCATTTTGATTCATTTCTTTATAATGAAAATTTATATCTGGTATAATTTTTATATAATTATCATATGGATGATTGATTGATTGGTTATTGATTAATCGATGATTGATTGATGGATGATTGATTGATGGATGATTGATTGATTGATATTGATTATTATTTAATAATAAATGGATACGTGAATTTTTAGAATCTTTATCTAAATCCATTAAATGTATAAAATCAATAAAAGTATTGATTTTTTGATTTTCTTGAAAATCAATATTGATAGGATTATGTAATATTGGTAAATGATCATTCACATCTAATAATTGTATAATTAATTGTGTTTTAGTTGTTAAATTCCCTTTATCTATTGCTGAAATCAATAAATAGAAATATTCAATTAGTTCACGATCTAATAATTGATTATGTTATACTGTAAAAATACCAGTGATTGGATGAATTTGAAATGGTTGTTCATGTTGGCTTGGATATCTTGAATGTTTTGAATGTTCTAGAAGATCTTCATCATCATGATCATGATCATGATCGTCATGATCATCACCTTGATCATGATCGTCATCAATATAATTGAATGTAATTGAATTTAATTGATATGTTAATTGTCCATATTGACCACTATCTAAATCATATGCTTTCATTTCAGTAATATATGAATCATCTGGTAAATGTTCTGGTATTGTAATATAATATTTTGATTGTTTAAATATAGGTAGATTATCATTTTGATCAGATATAGCAACTGTTATACGAAATGAATATGATTGTATGAATGGATCCATTTGTTGAATATGTTGTATAGTGAAATTAACTTGATCAAATGATTCTATATTAGCTAAATCATAACAATCAATTAATAATGAAACACGTGGATTCGTTTCATAATCCAATATACCTTTTGTAAATATAAAGAATACAGTATCAGAGATTGGATGTAAACGTAAATAATTTTGACCAGCTATAAGTTCTTGATCATGAAGATGATCCGATTCTAATTGAGTTGGTTTACAAATGATCTAAAAAGTTAAAAGAAAAACAAACATTACTTTTATTTAGAATTCAATGGAATTCAAGAGTATAGTACTGTGATTTGGATGGTTTGACTGTGGAGTTTTCATTGTTCTTCTGATTGATATTATCTGCAGGATAAACTTCAAGTAGAAGTGAAGTGCTCATTACATGTGACTTATAGCTTGTTCTATACACTTCAATGTTGATTAGTTCTTGTTGATCTTAAACCTGTTATTGTTTACTTCATTGTTTAGGTTATATCCCGCATTATGCACATATGGAGAAATTTGAACACTTCACTTCCAGTTGACGTTTGTGCTGATAATGCCATTCAGAAGAATGATGAAAGCTCTTTGAATAAACCATACACTTAAAAAAACTAAACTCCATCAAAATCATCTACATGATCTACAAATATTTTTCACCATCTCAATCTCATATATGTTAAGATTTCAGAATGATACTTGTCACTGGTTTACTGTATATGTTATAACATGTAGTTATTATACCCTAATAATACTTATTTGCTTAATTACGCCTGATACTCCTCGTGGAGGAGCGTAGGCCGCTCACCAGCATTCTCAAATCAAACCTGTCCTAATCATTCCTTTGCAGTTCTTTCTAGTTATTATTTATCCTTTTCATATCTACCTCTATTTTCCGATGTAATGTGTTCATTGACCTTCTCTTTTCACTTCTTTTTAGGATTAAAAGTTACGGCTTACCTCGTGATTCAGTTTGATGATATGCGTAATGTATGTCCTATCTATTTCCATTGTCTTTCCCTAATATTCTCTTCAGCCGGAAGCAGGTTTGTTCTCTCCTACAGCAGGCAGTTACTGAACGTATCCGGCCAACGGATGTCAAGTATCTAGAGCAGACAACTATTTATAAATACTTGTACCTTCTTAGTGGTGGTTGTCGTAGTTTTCCACGTTTCAGCTCAGTAAAGTAGAACTGCCTTAACGTTGATATTGAAGATTGTGACATTGATATTGGTTGAAAGTTGTTTAGAGTTCCGTATGTTCTTCAATTGAAGGAATGCAGCCCTTACTTTACCGATTCTCATCTTTACGTCTGCATCAGATGCTCCTTGTTCACCGATGATTCTTCTCAGGTATGTGAAGGTTTCTGCATCTTCCAGAGTTTTGTCATCAAGTGTGATTTGATTGGTGTTCTCTGTTTTGTATTTGAGGACCTTGGTTTTCCACTTACGTACGTTCAAGCCTACTGATGGTAGCCTATCAAAATGTAAACATAATGATGACGGTATTTAGAGAGTTTTGATTGATCGACCGGACTAGTGAAACATAAACCTGTACAACCAGTCTAGATTTTTCTAACGATGCTCTCTTGGTTTAAATATTACTGTCGTTATTATAATTGATGTAGATAGGATATCGGTTATTGTAACTTGTGAGTTTGTGTCCATATCAATGTATGACGTAACGATACTGTCAATTAGAGAACAGTGGTTTACCAACCGAACCAATAATACATTAACCCGTACGAGTAGTCAAGATTCTATAACGATCCTTCTTCCTGACTAGCCTCACATGCCAATTGAGTCCAGGACAGAAATCTCATCCTCTGCGATAAAAACATATTTGATTTATATACCAACAAAGCAGTTCACATTGTACCATAAAATAGAAAACAACATTTATAGAAGATCTAACCAAAAGTGGCTGTGAATGTAGGAGACTATAATGAATAGACTGGACATAAAAGTAAATCGTATGATAATAGTCTAAGGGTCAAAATGAAGCTTATAATATGAGGTACATGAATATGCATAGCTTAATTACTTAACAGTTTACACAATCTAATTATATGTATCGGATTGGTCCATAAACGGATTCCAATAGTTACCATCCACTATTCTCGCTGGGATGATAACAGTACATTGATATAAGTACAAACCTACAAGTTATAAAAACTGATATCCTATCTACATCAATAAAAATAACGGCAGTTATATTCAAACCAAGAGAGCATCGCCAAAGAATCTTGATCGTTTGTACTGGTTTACGAGTCGTGGATTTGGTCGATAAATCACTGTCCCCTAATTGCCGTTTTCATTACATTTACATATTAATAGGTTACCATCAGTTGGCCCCAACATACACAAGGGGAAAATCAAGGTCCTCAATCACAACACGGAGAACACCACTCCAATCACACTTGGTGACGAAACTCCGGAAGATGTAGAATCCTTCACATACCTGGGAAGCATCATCGATGAACAAGGAGCATCTGATGCAGACGAAAGGCGAGGATTGGGAAAGCAAGGACAGCATTCCTTCAATTAAAGAACATATAAAACTCAAAACAACTTTCAACCAATATCAAAGTCAGAATCTTCAATACGAACGTCAAAGCAGTTCTACTTTACGGAGCTGAAACTTGAAGAACTACAACAACCACCATCAAGTAGGTACAAGTATTTATCAATAGCTGTCTACGCAAGATACTCAACATCCATTGGCCGGCTACCATCAGCAACAGCCTTCTATGGGAGAGAACAAAAAAGCTTCCAGCTGAAGAGGAAATTAGGAAAAGACGATGGGAATGGATAGGACATACCTTAAATAAATCATCAAACTGAATCACGAGGCAAACTCTTACTTGAAATTCTGAAAAAAAGTGGAAAAAAAGGAAGACCGAAGAACACATTACATCGAGAAACAGAATCAGATATGAAAAGGATGAATAACAACTGGAACAAACTCTGAAGTATTCCCCAGGACAGCATTGGATGGAAAATGCTACTGAACGGTCTATACATCTTAACGAGAAATAATAGACGTAAGTAAGTAAATAAGTATTAATAGGCTAAAATAGCTACATGTTATAACATATACACTGAACCAGAGACAAGAATCATTCTAAAAACTTAACATATATGACATTAAGATGGTAAAAAATGATTGTAGCTTAAGTGAATGATTTTGATGGAGTTTTGTTCTTTGAGCTAGATGGTTTAATCATAGAACCTTCATCGTTATTCTAAATGACATACTCGGCACAAACTTCACGTAGTAGTGAAGTGTTCGAATTTCTCCATATGTGCATAATTCGAGATATAATCAAAACAATAACAGGTTTAAGATCAACAAGAACTAATCAACATTGAAGTGTATAGAACAAGCTATAAGTCACATGCAATGAGCACTTCACTTCTACTTGAAGTTTATCCTGCAGATAATATCAATCAGAAGAACGATGAAAACTCCACGATCAAACCATCCAACTCACAGTACTATACTCTTGAATTCAGTTAAATCCTCTCTCTAAAAAGTAATGGTTTCTACTTTTTAGACCAACTCAATTAGAATCGGATCATCTTCATGATCAAGAACTAATAGCTGGTCTAAATTATTTACGTTTACATTCAATCTCTGATACAGTATTTTTTATATTTACAAAAGGTATATTGGATTATGAAACGAATCCACTTGCTTCATTTTTAATTGATTGTTATGATTTAGCTAATTGAATATTTTTATTTATTGATTTCAGCAATAGATAAAGGGAATTTAACAACTAAAACACAATTAATTATACAATTATTAGATGTGAATGATCATTTACCAATATTACATAATCCTAACAATATTGATTTTCAAGAAAATAAAAAAATCAATACTTTTATTGATTTTATACATTTAATTGATTTAGATAAAGATTCTAAAAATTCACGTATTCATTTATTATTAAATAATAATCAATATCAATCAATCAATTATCCACCAATCAATCATCGATTAATCAATAACCAATCAATCAATCATCCATATGATAATTATATAAAAATTATACCAGATATAAATTTTCATTATAAAGAAATGAATCAAAATGAATTAATAAATGAATATGAATTAAAAGCAAAACTGATTAGTCAATTGATAATAGATCGTGAAAAAATCAATAAAATTTTTTATAAAATTATCACATATAATGATAATACTAATATCAATCTAATAAGTAGTATAACATATACATTAACTATAAATATATTAGATGAAAATGATAATATACCAATATGTATTTATCCACATTATAATAGTATTATTGGTTATGATAATCAAGATCTAGATCAAGATCATGATCCAGATCCAAATCCAAATCAGGATCATTCAATAATGATCTATACAAATACACGAATTTATACATTTATATTACAAATGAAAGGTTATGATCCAGATCATCATTTAAATGGTACTATATTATATCAATTAAATCAATTTACTAATGGTAGTCCATATTTTTATTTAAATGAATCTAATGGTAAATTATATACGAATTGGTTAACTGATAATTTATATGATTCATATCATATGGATACTAATCAATCACACCATCCACCTATAGATGGGATATATCATATTGAGATCCTACTCAAAGATATGGGTATACCATCTTTATCAAATGAAACACAATTTTTTATAAAAATTCATTCATTTCCTATCAATCAATCAATAATCAATCAATCGATTTGAATCAAACATTTACATTTTGGTTATCTAATCATCATCATCATCATCAATTTTTATTGATTATATCGATTATTTCACTTATATTATTGATTATGATAATAAGTAGTATCATCATATGGATCAAATCATCTTGTAATGAAAAATTTAGTCCTATTAATAAAACAGAATGTAATCCAATTATCATAACAACAAAGAGAACAAAAGATCAATCACTAAGGAAACTATATTGGATTAATTGTTTATCAACTAATAAAAAATATCAATATTCATCGAAAATCGATAATAATAATAATAATACGAATAATAATAATCGATTAAATTGGCCAGTGACAAATATAATTCATCAATCAATAAATGATCGAAATATATATTCTACTCATGATTCAATCAATGATAATCTGAATGTTAATACTACTACTAATACTACTATTATTACTACTAATCAAGATCTGTTTAGTTACGCAAATCATTTACATACAACTCCCATCTGTTCATTCCCATTCCCATATGATAATAGTAACCATAGCGACAAGAACAACAATAATGATGATTATGACGATCATTAATCTATAAGACAAAAAGTAACTTTATCATTAGATTCATCAAATCTTATACATTCTATATCTAATAATAATAATAATGAAACATTTATCAATGATCATTTTAATAATGATGTTTATAAACAATCGTTATATCATAGAACATTTGGAAATTCTATTATTTATTCAGGATATACTGATTCATATTTATCTTCTATACATGATGTTAATGATTATGATTCATGTAAGTGAAAGATTCCAGTTGTATTGATGAATCCATTGAAGATAGATAATGGTCTTGAGTGTTGTTAAAGGTATGAGGGTAGTTATCACGTCTTGGATACAGAAGGCTCGACTGGCTTTTGCTAACTTGAGTCATTTATAGCGTAGGTGAGATATCTGTCTATCAATCAAAGGACGGTTTTACTGTACAGCAGTTCGTTTCGTTCTACTTTATGTCGGTGAAACATGATCGGTAAGAGTAGAGAATATTTGTAGGTTACTAGTGTTCGATCATAGATACCTTCGAAAAATTTCTCGTATATCCTGGGACTATCGAGTAAGTAATGCAGTTGTTAGGAAACGGGTACTAGGTAAGGATGACAAATCAAATGATGAAGTAGTAAAACTTCATCAGTTGAGATGGCTTAGACATGTGTTACGTATGCTCAACCACTGACTGCCTTGAATTGCGATGTTTTATGGTGTGGCAGTAGTTTGGAAGAAAGCTAGGAGCAGCCAGACCAAAACGTGTCACAAATAAATGAAGTCACTGACAAGTGGGCTGAGCCATGTTGGCAACTGTAGACTACCTGGTTGGAATCCGCGAGATGATAACAATCGATGGTTGGAGACCCTGAATGACATGGCTCAAAATCGTTTGCGATGGCGCAGGTGCATCCACTCTTTGTGTTACGAATTCTTCATGTCCTTTCTTTTTTTCTCTTTCCAAATTTATTTCACTGGATTATACTCCTTGAATAACGTCTTCGAACCCTAATGTTTCTGATTACTGCTTATACACTTACTACCTCTACCACTACGGGATTTGAATGGATATCTGCATATCTGTTATAATGGGGTATGGCAACTCGAACTGATGTGAGTACGTACGAAGTTCCACGTTGTTATCGAATGACTGACTGATACCGTGAAAGGGTTCTTCTGGAGGTACCTGAAAAAGAACCTGCATGAGAGGTGGTTTTACCGAGCTGAGAGGGTGACCGCAGTGCTTAAGGGATAACACACGACTTTTAAGTCATTAATTTTCATGTTAGCTCCGTTCTTGTTGAATCCTTACCACACGAGATGGATATCTGTTGGATAAGGCAAGATGTGCATTTTTGGATCGATTTTTTTCAACCCCACCCTTCCTTCTGAGAAGGCAGCATCTCTGTTATGCTGGTTGTCTGAAGGGAACACCTTACTGCTGTTACAAAGTCTTCAGCATGAATTCACTCTCGGACCTTGAGTTCGCCGCTTTTACTCTTACCACTTTTCAATTGTTCTGCCTGTCTAGCATGGTATGGTCTCACAAAACGATTGTTTTAGCCAGTAAAACCAGTTCGGTTCATTCCGATAGATAAGCCTAACCACCACGTCAAGGTAGCAACAACGGTCGAGGAAGATAGACAACCTAGAAACACTGAACGATTGTTTCGTCCTAGTATGAAACTCCTGATGCCACCTAGCGAGATTCAAATCCAAGGCTTGTCGGTCTCACGCTAGTGGACCATATCAGAATAATTGTTTATCAACTAATAAGAAATATCAATATTCATCGAAAATCGATAATAATAATAATAATACGAATAATAATAATCGATTAAATTGGCCAGTGACAAATATAATTCATCAATCAATAAATGATCGAAATATATATTCTACTCATGATTCAATCAATGATAATCTGAATGTTAATACTACTACTAATACTACTATTATTACTACTAATCAAGATCTGTTTAGTTACGCAAATCATTTACATACAACTCCCATCTGTTCATTCCCATTCCCATATGATAATAGTAACCATAGCGACAAGAACAACAATAATGATGATTATGACGATCATTAATCTATAAGACAAAAAGTAACTTTATCATTAGATTCATCAAATCTTATACATTCTATATCTAATAATAATAATAATGAAACATTTATCAATGATCATTTTAATAATGATGTTTATAAACAATCGTTATATCATAGAACATTTGGAAATTCTATTATTTATTCAGGATATACTGATTCATATTTATCTTGTATCCATGATGTTAATGATTATGATTCATGTAAGTGAAAGATTCCAGTTGTATTGATGAATACATTGAAGATAGATAATGGTCTTGAGTGTTGCTGAAGGTATGAGGGTAGTTATCACATCTTGGATACAGAAGACTCGATTAGATTTTGCTAACTTGAGTCATTTATGGTGTAGGCGAGATATCAAACTATCAACCAAAGGACGATTTTACTGTACAGCAGTTCGTTTCGTCCTGCTTTTCGACAGTGAAACATAACCGGTAAGAAGAGAGAATATTTGTAGGTTCATAGTATTCGATCGTAGATGTCTTCGAAACATTTCTCGTATATCCAGGGACCACGGATAAGTAACGCAGTTGTTAGGAAACGATTACTAGGTAGGGATGGCAGTCCAACTGATGAAATAATGAAGCTTCATCAGTTGAGATGGCTTAGACATGTGTTACGTATGCTCAGCCACGAACTCCCTCGACTTTCAATGTTCAATGGTGTAGGAATAGGTTGAAAGAAAGCTAAGGGCGGCCAGACCAAAACGTGACACAAATAAATGAAGTCACTGACAAGTGGACTGAGCCATTTTGGCAACTTTAGGCTACCTGATTAGGATCCGCGAGACCATAACAATCGATGGTTAAAGATCTTGAATGAAACACGACTAAACATCGTTTGCGATGGCGCAAGTGCATCCACTCTTTGTGTTCTTCTAAATGCTAATCTCCTGAATTCTTCATGTCCCTTGTTTTTTCTCTTTGCAAATTTATTTCACTTGATTATATTCCTTGAACAACATCTCCAAGCCCTTATGTTTCGAATTACTGCTTATACTCTTACTGCCTCTAACATCATGCGATTTGAATAGACAACTGCATCTCTGTGCTAATGTGGTATGACAACTCGAACTGATGTACGTACCTACGAAGTTCTACGTTGTTACTACTGACGGACTGACAATGTGGAAAAATTCTTCTGGAGGTACCTGAAAAATAACCTGCATGAGAGGTGGTTTTACTGAGATGAGAGAGTGACCGCAGTGCTTACGGGATAACATACAACCTTTTTGTCATTAATTTTTGTGTTAGCTCCGTTCTTGTTGAATCCAAACCACAAGAGATAGATATCTGATGGATAAGGCAAGGTGTGAATTTTTAGGATCGATCTTTTCTAACCCCACCCTTCCTTCTGTGAAGGCAGAATCTCTGTTATGCTGGTTGTCTGAAGGGAACACCTTACTGCTGTTACAAAGTCTTCAGTATGTTTTCACTCTCGGATCTTGAGTTTGCCGCATTTATTCTTACCGCTCTTCATTTGGCCTACCTGTCTAGCATGGTATGGTCTCAAAAAACGATTGTTTTAGCCAGTAAAACCCGATTGGTTCATTCCGATAGATAAGCCTAACCACCACGTCAAGGTAGCAACAACGGTCGAGGGAGATAGACAACCTGGAAACACTGAACGATTGTTTCGTCCTAGTATGGAACTCCTGACGCCACCTAGCGAGATTCGAATCCGAGAATTGTCGGTCTCACGCTAGTGGACGCTTAACCTCTAGACCAGTGAGACGGCTGACATCCAATGGTGGTAATGTCTAACTTCAACCAATACACAATATTACGCCACCGTCCATCATTGTCCTCAGAACAGACGCGATTGAACTCCTCACAGGGTTACTAACTCACAAAAGACCCTGTTGCACTCCAATAGTTATGGCTTCTCATTAAAAGCCGAAGAAATACCTTAAGAAGTCGCACACTAGGATGAAATGGTCTTCTAGTGCCTTCAGGTTTTCCATGGTACTCTAGCTTCAATTCATTCATGAATTCAACTATTGAAATTAAAATAATATTTACAACACACCTCTCTGATTATGGTATTTATTGAAAGTAGAATGGTAAGTCCGACATTTACAAAATTATGTTTTGGATTTAAGCAAAGTGGCAAACAGTGAAATCCAGGACGCGCGTTTCGTCCCATTTGGGACTCGTCAGCTGGATGTGCCTGCACCCGTGTTGATGTGCACTCCAGGAGTCGAACCCAGCACCATCGGATAATAATAATTGATTCACGCGATGATTGATTGGAATAACTATACACGTGATGTGAATATATATTTGAATGGTGCTAAAGGTCCACCAGAGTGCTTGATACTTGTGCGGTTGCGCCACAGGATTGAGCTGTACTATTTAGACTGTAGCGTTGAAGTTTATACGGTGTCTGGTTCTCCTATAAAGCGGGATTGAGCTGCGCAGACCAAACCACGTGGTTTTTTGAAGAGACCACATTCGGAGCCTTTCATCTTAAGGTCCAATGAACGAGGTAATGAAGCAACGTAAGGAGATGCATTACCATGGTGGCCGGTTGACCAACAATAGATTCATACGCTATTTGTTCTTCAAGGATCCTGGAGTCCATGTGCACTAGTGGTTTAAAATCAGGGTTTTCCAAATCCCCTGGATAGGTTATCTACATCCATCAACCTAGATAAAGCGTTGAATATCCACTTTCCGTCCTCTCAATTTCGTAAACAACAGTAATGCCTCAAGAAGTTAGTGATTGGGACTTCCATGGCAACGACTGTATACGCGTGGTCGTATGTGAGCATTTGGAGAGGGAGAGCTGACTTCCCCACCCTCTGCCGTACCAGGGCATTTGGCAGCAACTTGGCAACATGGCAACTTATTCGTCAGAAATCAATCACTACTTAGTGATCAAAAACATACGATTCAGTGATAACCAATTTCATAAAATCATGAAATTAAAATACGAATATTATTGCCTTATTTACTGTCGTATTACTTGATGATGTTTTCGCGACTTTCGGGTTGCCTGATCTGTCAATTACGATGGGATAGTGCATGACAGTATTGTTGTGTGCTAGGTTTAAAGAGAATTGTATGCTATATGCATGCGAATCCTCCCTGTCATTATTCCTGTCGCCCCCAAATATACTCGCATAACCGAAAGTGGGGAAAGTCAACTCTTCCACTCGAAATGCCCTCAAATGACCACATGTATACAACCACTGCCAGGGAAGTCCTAATTACTTCCAGGAGGGCGTTGTTTACGAATGTTCGACACTTTGACGGGTTGATGGATATAGTCCATCCATCTAGGAAAGTTGGAAAACTATGATTCCAAACCAGCGATACACATAGGCTGCAAGATTCTGAGGAAACAAAAGGTGTATTAACCAATTATTGATCACCGACTACTATATGACGGCATCTCTTGAGGTCGCTCCACTACCTTGTGGATTAGAGCTTTAATATATAAATCTTTAACATACAATGATCATATTTCGATATATTCTATCTTTTCTTTCTATTATAGATCAGAATCAACAAAGAAATATGTAATTCCAATGAACATATACCCATTTACATACCCTTGACATCTTTTAAATCAACATACTTACGTCCTCATTTATTGTTGTCACTCTTCAAATTTGAACATAAAGCCAACACTAATTTATGATAGGCTTTATATAATATGATAAAGTATTATTCAACAAAGATGAACTTTATGTTGATCTTCATTGTCAACAGTTCTCCAACTGTAATACTGTATCCTTCTAATCGTATAACTGAGATATGATAATTGTTGACAATATACAGCGATTCTTGAACTGGTTACATCTAACTGGCAACTACTCAAATATTGTTGTCATTAGGATCAATAATCATTTAGATTGTGCCAATTCATAACAAAACAATTTGCCTATATCAACTTCATATGAATGTTTATGCTTACTGTTAATGTGCTTTTCTTTTTTTAATACTTAATTAAATAATATACTACTTGTAATAATATGCCATTAACTAATAAACCTTTACACATAATGAAATCAATTATTTCTGTGGGGGGAATGGGGATGAGGTCCTTGATCCTGGCTTTCTGAATATATATACAGGGAACACTTCCAAGAAAGCTCGTATTTCATTGGATAATTAAAAATGAATATATTTTATTCAAATGAAAATAATCAATCAAAAGTGGATAGAATTGTGCTAGGTTTGAAGCGATGACGAGATCATTTAGTCTGTGAACGGAAACAAAGACTCTGTGTCCAAAGACCAATAAACTATTTATTCTATTGTATCCTAATCCTGTTAACTAGAGAGGGAAGTCGAAGTTTGGAACGGCGAAGTATAATCCATAAAAAGCCTGAAGCACGAGCGATAACAACAGATACAAATCAAACGTTATTATACAGCACAAAACCGTCCTTGAGAAGCGTTACCAAATAGCATACCAAAAGACATAACGGACCAGTGGAACTTAGGATTCTCTCAAGTGGGTAATACAACATGAAGGTGACAAGAGCTTTTTTAGCGCGAAAACAAAGAAATTCGAATTTTCAATATGAAACTACAAAATTAGGTCCTTTTCCCAAGTGAGTTCTGAGGATCTAACGTCTCGATCAGAATTAATTTATAAATCACAATAAAAATAGTTATAAATAGTTACAAGAAAAGATGGTTAATGACTAGTAGTGGAAGTTAGAATGCTCATTTTGTCCGATTTTAGATTGAGTCTTAGAGTGAACAACAAACCTGAGATGCAGGTGCATCCAGCTGATGAGTCTCAAACAAGACGAAACGTGAGTCTTGGATCCCACTGCTAACCGCTATTCATCTTTACTTAGAATACTTGTGAATTAAAGAAATATAGAGTCAATACGCACAATATGCATATATGCCATTAACAGAGACTGATCAATTTCAGTCCTAAAGTCATCAATGGGAAGATTCAAGTAATCTATACCAAGTGAATTTAGACTTCACCACATTACACGAGCAAGTGGCTATAAGCGTTCAGTAGCTAAGTAAATAACACAATGGAGTTTAAAGCGAACGTTATTGGGTTCGAGTCCCAGGGTGATGTCTAAACTCGACCAACCCACGGAATCGCGTGACCATTTTCTATTGTACTGAGGTAGATACCTGTCTTTACCTGACATGGATTAATTTCTATCACAAAGCTAGTCATTAGTGAATACATTCACATTCGTTTAGTGAATGAATACTACCGAGAAGTCCAATACTAGAACGAATCAGTCGTCCAAAGCTTCCACGTTGTGATTGGTGATCTAACATCAATTGAATCATGTATTCAACTATTAAACTTACTACAATCTCCACATATCCCAATTCTAATTAAATCTATTTATTAAAATACAAATGTTGACATTTAAACAAAGCAGTTTATGCTACTTAGATTTCAATGAATCACATGACAAAAATGAATTATTTACATCCAATCCAACAAACAAGAATTAGATTAGTTGATTTTAGACACTAACACCATTGGATGTCAACTCAGTGGTCCAGTAGGTTAAACGTTCGCGCGCGAGACAGAAGGTCCTGGGTTCGAATCTCGCAAGCGTAATTGTGGATGCACACTGCTGAGGAGTCCCACAACAGGACGAAACGGTCGGTCCCGTGCTTTTAGGTTTCCAACGTTGGTCTAACATCAATCACTTCATGATCTTCCTTATTATGTAACGACACATTTTAAATCACTTACTTTTAGTCATATTCTTAAATTCCATTAAAGGTCAGGAATTTCGCTAAACGTAACAATGATGTCAGTCGAAGCAGAGTATTGAAGATAGGACTCTAGGCTATAAGTGGAATAGTATTTTTGCATCTGCTGGGATCAACGGGTAAGTAATAGTGAGGTTCGACGCAGAGTATTAGGGAATGATGGTAAATCAGTTGATGAGGTTGTGAATCTTCATCGACCGAGATGGTTGGGACAGGTGTTGCGTATGCTTAAACGCCGATTACCACAACGTGCAATGCTAAGCGGTATTGGAGATGGCTGGAAGAAAGTTGGGGGCGGCCAAATCAAAACGTGACATCGGCCGTTGAAGTTATCAACTTCTAGTCTTAGCCATGTTAGTAGATGCAGACTACTTAGTTGGTGTCCGTGTGACTATCATAACCAGTAGTGGTTGGAGACTCTGGGTGACATAGCTCAGAATCGATCACAATGGCGTAGGTGCATACACTCTCTGTCTTCCTTCAAACTAAGAGAATAAAACCACTTCATATCTTTCTTTCTACGTACTAAATCTTTCTTCCTGTACTATACCTTTATATGCAATCTTTCTTTTTATATATTACCACCATTGAATTAGCTACTATGAATCCGGTGTTCATCTTGCTGTGCTAATGAGGTATGGCAACTTGGACCGATGCATATACGTGCTTGGTCCTACGTTGCAGCTGACAGACTGACTGACTGACCGATCAGTCGATATCAGTAGTATACACCCCATCATCATCATCATCAACTTGAAATCACTTTATCTATCATGATTGGTTCAATATAATACAATATAGAATTCATTATAGTTAATAGTAAATCATTTATTTTCATTGATTTAATTCCTTTTAACCTTCTGTTCAATAATAATCAGACAATTTTCTTCTACTTTTTTTTCTTTCTCTTTGAAGGTCGGGAGTTCTTGTTGTTGTTGTCGTTGTCGTTGTTTATTTTAAGAATTGAAACTTGACAAGTTTGCAAGTTTTCATAATGAATCCTTAAATGCTAATATCATTGTTTCTAATTGTTTGAAACCAACAAAAAAATTAGGGGGTGAGGGGTGAGGGGGAATGGTGGGAATCGGGAAGAGGGTGATAGAAATAATTTTATTGATCGAATTATATACTGTTGAAATACATTACATGAATGAATTGGTCTGTGTAATTTCAATTATAAAATTTTATTATGAATTTTTTGATAGGAATAATATGAAAATGAGAATATCTACGTAATCAATACATCAGGAGGTTTCTATATACATAAGGGAAAACCGAAATCAAGTTCGTCAAATTCAATAAAGAGAACTGTAACATAATCAAACATGATGGAGAAACTCTGGAAGATGTGGAATGTTGCATGTACCTGGGCAGCATAATAGATGAATGATGCAAACGTAATAGTGAAGATTGGCAAAGCAATGACAGTATTCTTACAGTTGAACAATATATGGTACTCAAATGAACTGTCAAATAATATCAAAGCTCACATTCTTCAATAATAAGGTCAAGGCACCACTACTGTATGAAACTAAAACGTGAAGAACTACTACAATCATCATCAAAATTGCATAGGTAATTATAAACAACTATGTATGCACGATATTGAATTTCCGTTGATTGTGAACCATCAGCGATAGCGTACTGTGGAAGAGGAAATCATCAAATTTTATCAAAAGGCAAGCGCATACTTGTTATCCTTAACGGAAACGGTAGAATGGAAGATCAAAGAACACATTGTGTTAAGAATTGGAAGCAGGCATGAAAAGGATGGCTAGCAACTGGAAGGAACTGGAAAGGATTGTTTAGGATAGATTTGGATAGAGAGCGCTGGTAGGGGAGAGACAGATATCTACCTCAGACAATCGATGAATGATTGTGCCGACATTCATGGATCGATAGAAGTTAGACACTTACACAGCTGGATGCCAGCCAACTTAAGAGTCTAGAGGTTAATAGTTCGCGCGCGAAACCAAATGTTCTGGGTTCGAATCACATCCACGAAATAGATCAGTAGCTCGATATTGCATCAAGTCACAAGCTTTATAGATAATGATGGACAGTGGCTATTAATGGAATCCAGGATGCATGTTTCTTCTTGTTTGAGACACATCAGACGAATGTACTTGCATTTCAAAGCTGCTGTCCATTCAGGGACTCGAACCAAAGAAACAAGAAGACGATTATTGAACTATCAGATCAGGTATGAATCATCATTCCATGTTTGTTTCGGTTGTTTGTTTTCACTTAAATTTTTCATATTTGTATGTTTTTTAAAAGAAAATAATGTTTAAAAATGAATGATTTTACATAGTTACCATCATTTACTAATGAGATTATCAATTACCTTTTGATTTATTACTTTTAACTACTAACTAAATTGATGAGTAGTATATACATATATGTAACAAAATTAATGACTTCGATAGGTAAATAAAGCAAAAATCGCTTTATTTTTTTAGTACTAACAGTTAGACATAGATATTCTAATGAATTATTTATTTTAAAGGATGATAGTTATGTAATAATTGTTCCGAGTATATTTCGTTGTTTAGAGTTCAATTTGGTGAATAAGCTTCAATTGACTCATATACTCAGTAGTGATGATCTTTAAGATGGATTTCCTGGAGTTCAAGTGGGAAGTCGTGACCAGTGGTGTTCAACAGGGTTCCATTGTAAGATAGTAACGCCTTGGTAACAATGATCAACGGTTGGGAAACATCGTGGATTGGTTGGGGTTAGACATTAACATGTTTAGTTGCTGGCTGATTTAGAATTTCAGTGTTCCTCACGAAATCGACAGTTCCTGGGTTCGAATCTCGTGAGGCAGGGTCATCGAGCGACCATTTCGTCCCAGTATATAACTTGTCACCAAAAAAGGTTTTTATGATTATTCACATTCTAAATCATTTAAATATGGACTGAATGGAAGTGAATGAAAGACAGAGAGGGGGATGGAAGTTTTAAATGATATAATTCAATTTCTATATTACAACAACAACAACAACCAACTTCCGGTTAAAATTGGTTTGATTAAGTGCGCGAACGCTTACCTCTACCCCACTTATACGGTTATGATCCAACTGTGTTAATGTCTAACCATAACCAATCTAAAAATTTGTTGAACCGTCCACCATTGTCATCCGTGAGTTACTGTTTCACAGCAGACTCAATTGAACTCCACTGGCCACTGCTTCTTATTAGAACTCCAGGAAACTCATCTTGAAGCCAGTTTCTAATGAGCACATGATGATTATTTACATTCTAAATCATTGAACTATGGACTGAATGGAAGAGAATGAAAGGCAGAAAGAAAGAGAGGGGAGGAAAGTTTATAAAGAAATAATTCAATTTCTATAATACAACAACAACAACCGATTTCCGGTTGAACCTGGTTTGGTTGTTCCTCTTTCTATAGACTGTTAAATTACATAGGTATATATATGTATCTATCAATTAGTGTATTTTATGGACAATTGACCAAAAGGAATGAATCGTTTCATTGCGTGATCAGCTTAATTTCTCTTCCACTAAATTGTCATCTCTATTCTTTGTTATTTATATATACAAAAAAAAACATCAACTCAAATATATATACAAAAGAAAAATAAGCATTCAAATATGTTTTGATCCACCGATCGATGTTAGACTACAATTGAATACTTGGAAGGACTTGATGACCGTTTCGTCCTAGTATGAGGCTCTTCAGAAATGTGCATCTACTGTTCCGCATATGGGATTTGAAACCACGAGCACCGGGTACGTGCGCAAAAACTTAACCTCTAAACAACTAAGCTGACCGTCATTCATTAATGTTAATGTTTAACTGTATCTAAGCCAATTCTTACATTGTAATAGAAGTGTTCGGTGAATAGTGTATTCAATTTCAAATTTCTTGATGAATGTTCGAATTCATCCTGATTAAGTCAATCAACTAATTATACTTAGATTCATTATTAAGTCGTATAAACTTGAATTATTTTCTTCTGGTTAGCGTTTGTTTTTTAGCGAGTTAGTTTTCTACGGGATGAAGTCGGTAACTCCATGTCCAACCCTCCTCCTTTATCTGGGCTTTGGACATGCAGTAGCTCCAGGGGGGCTCCAGACGGAGTTAAAAAATAACATTAGCGTCGAGTTTTTCTATTTGAACAGACATGTCATAGTTTAAAGTGAAAAATTTGTGATTTGAAGATGAATATGCTCTCACTTATCTTCACTTGTTATTGTTTACTTATATCTTTCCATTGTTACTCAGAACTGTAAATGATCAGTTTCTCTTATTGACATATGCGTGTACTATGTGTATTTACCCGATATTGTCTTAATTAACAAGCATTCTAAGCAAAGATGGATAGTGGCTGGTAGTGGAATCCAGGACACGCGTTTCGTCTTATTTGGGACTCATCAGCTGGATGTATTTGCATCAGGGACTCGAACCCAGTACCTCTTGCTGACAAACACTTTACTATTATCCATTTAGCTACTGAGTCCTGATAGTCACTAAGTAGATAGATAAGTAGATAACGTGATGGTATTTGAAACGGATAGTACTGGGTTCGAGTTCAGGGGTATCATTAACTCTGAGATATGTCCTGGATTACACTACTAGCTATTATCCATCTTTACTTTCACTAATGTTTCAATGTTAATATTAACTACTCAATAGTAGTAGTATCGTACCTAATGATTGATTGATTTGTTAAATTATTGTTTCATATCAGAAATATTAATTTGCATTAAGTTCTTGAAATATGATTCTTCATGTACGAACCAGATCTAACCGGAATCCTAGTATTCTAAACATACAAAGTTAATGCTTTACACTGTTGTGTCGGTTATCATGTTAAGCCCATATACCTTATTCTAGCTTTCGAATAGTCCATTCTATTCATTCTACTTGAGTCACATTCTGACCTTGTTAATTATTCGCTTATCAATCTTGACTGTTTTTATATAAGCGCGTAGGTGTGTGCACATCCCTTATCCCATTACTCATCACATGTCTCCCACTTATTTTTGTGTAACTATAAATATTGATTAACGTTCGATTAAAGGGAGTTGGCTTACCCGCCGTCTCCACTGCGCGTCGTTTCTCTTCTTTCTGCTCCATTCGCTTGATATACAAAATCTATGTATTCAAAGGTCTATTCTCGTTATTTTACTTATTTAATTCCGTTATTAACTAACGCGATTTAAGTCGATGATTATATACGAGGATAAGGCACATATATATTTCGACAACGATCATTCATGCGATCACATAGTTCTGATTGTTATGACCAAAAGTTTGTGATTATAACTGCTTCACCAATTGTTATACCTGATCATCGCTTGTTGTTATGTAAGAATCGATTATCACATTTACATGTATAACGAGGAACCTCTGCAATTCATACGATGCAAATTAAGATCAATTAAACCTCAAAACACGACGACGACGGCGATGACATTCCTAATCGATAATACACTCATTTAGATATGGATTCCTACACCCATTTCGATCAGGATGAAATCACATCTGTGAAAAATACCCGCAGTTATAACAAATCACATGGTGAGCATAATACATACTAATTTGGTACAAGAAAATCGTCTATTAAACAAGCACATTACATTGGAATGTTATACTGAATAAGATAACACACTAGGAAACAGAAAACAAATACTACACTGAGTAATGTTTAACAAAAAATTATAATGGGTAAATCGATCTGAGTTTGCCTTTTCATCCTGTCATATCACTGTTAATCTTCGTTAATGGATATGGAGAATCCACCTAGAGCAGTTAAAAAACCCTGATTCCAAACCAGTGGTATACATGGGCTCCAGAATCCTGATGGAACAAATATCGTATGAACCTATTCTTCTCCAAGGTGGTCTAGCTTCATTTGATACATTATCTCAACTATTGGAAATAATCTTAACAAGTATATAATGTGTAATTGGATTGTTTGGAATGTATTGCACTAATATATCATCACATAATTTTGATTGTTATAACCAGTGGTTGACGGTTATAACTGCGTCACCAATTGTTATACTTGGTCATCACCTGTTGTTATGTCAGAATCGCTTATCACTTTTACATGTATAACGAGGATCTACTGCAATTCCTACAATGCGAAAGTAATAACACCAAATGAAGAATAATTAAACCTCAAAACACGACAACGATGACAACGGCAACGAACCCAATCGATAACACACTCATTTAGATATTCATTCCTACACCTATTTCTATCATGACGAAATCAAATCTATGGAAAATACCCACAGTTATAACAAATCACATGCTGCTTATCATGTTGAGCATAATACATATTGATTTGTTACAAGAAAATCGTCTATTAAACAAGCACATTACATTGGAATGTTATACTGAATAAGATAACACAATAGGAAGCAGAAAACAAATACTACACTGAGTAGTGTTTGACAAAAAATTATAATGGGTTAATCGATCTGAGTTTGCCTTTTCATCCTGTCATATCACTTTTAATCTTCGTTAATGGATATGGAGAATCCACCTAGGGCAGTGAAAAAACTCTGATTCCAAACCAGTGGTATACATGGGCTCCAGAATCCTGATGGAACAAATAGCGTTTGAACCTATTCTTGTCCACCGGCTACTATGTGATTACATCTCCTGACGTTGCTCCACTGCCTTGTGGATCAGACGTTTAGATCGAAGGCTCCGGGTGTGACCCTCTAAGAAAACCACCTGCTTCGGTTTCAGCACCTGGTTTGTATCACAACTCATTCACAAATCAAGTGACTTGTGTTGCGCATATTTATTCAGTGCCTCTTTGTACCTATACTTATGTGTTCAAATGAATAAATATAGATACACTACACTGAGTAATCGTCGTAGTGAATTAAAACGGAAGTAATGTTTGATAACAGGTGACAATGGGTAAAGGAATTTAGGTTCGCCATTTCATCCCGTCTTATCACTGTTAATATTCATTTTCTTATTGCATAATCGAAATGTATATTTTTAATTCTTAATTGTTTATTAAACATTCAGCGGCCTAGAGGTTAAGCGTTCACACGCGAAACAGAAGGTCCTGAGTTCGAATCCTACATGTGGAATCGCGGGTGTGCACTGATGTAGAGTACCATACTAGGACGAGACGACTGTCCAATGCTTCCAGGTTTTTCATAGTTGGTCTAGCATTAATTGACTCATGAATTTAACTACTAAATTACTATAATATCCACAAAACCCTTTCTCTGATTATAATCATCATATGCTCAGTAGTGACAGTTTTCATGATGCATTTCATGGAGTTTTAGTATGAAGTTGTGTCGATTGGAGTTCATTCGGGTCTGTTTTGATATAGTAACCCACTTGAGACAATGGTGGATGGTGGCTCAATATCGTGGATTGGTTAAGGTTTTGCATTAACACCGTTAGATACTGGCTGGCTGAGTGGTTTAGAAGTTAAGTGCTCGCGCACGAGACTATTAAGTCCTGGGTTTGAATATTGTGAGGTGTGTTCGTGGATGCGTACTGTTGGTGAGTTAAATACTAGGACGTAACGACTGTCCAGTGCTTCCAGGTTTTCTATAGTTGGTCTACCTTTAATCGAATCATGAATTCAACTATTAAATTAATTTTCTTTCTAATAATAATTAGTCTACAATTTCAATGCCCATTTTTAATCCTCTGTATTATAATTCATTTAAATAGAGAATAAATGAATTATCTATTCAATTTTCATAAAAGAACTATTATTCAAATCAATCATAGAAACAAACAAAGGTGTTGGTGGTGGTAGCGGTGTGGGGAAGGACAAGTCAATAACACGTAAAATAGAGACATTAAATCAACCTCCATCTACCTACACACACACCACTCTCCAACGCCTCCCTCTCCCATCAACACTTCACTATCTCCCCAACACCTCCCCTAACTTGACAATATGAAATTAGATACTATATTCTATATTTCAATATGTCATTTATGTTTTCAATAGATGACAGTTTAATGATTAATTTAACTTATCATACGTATATTACATAGATACTTATATGTAATATTATGTAATGTTATTATGACATGTTTTTATGTGAGATAGTAAATAATTGAAAATTTCAATTATTTACTAAAAAAAGGCAGTTTTGTTGTGCAGAAATTTACTTTAGATAAACAATTATGTAATATTGAAAGTGACTAACTTCAAGATGCATCCCCTGAAGTTCTAGTGAAAAGCCGTTAATAATGGAGTTCAACCAGATCTGTTGTGAGATATTAACTCACTGATGACAATGGTGTACGGTGGCGCAACTTTGTGGATTAGTTGAAGTTAAACATTAACACTGTGGTCTGATGGTTAAGTGCTCGAGCGCGAGATTGATAGGTGCTGGTTAGATTCTAGCACGGGGAGGGTGCCGGGTCTTGGATGCGCGCTGCTGAAGAATGCCGTACTAGGAAGAAATGGCCGTCAAATGCTTCCTTGTTTTCCATGGAAGGCTAGAATTTATTAACTCATGATTAAAACTATTGTAATATTGAAAAGGTTGAATATAGTTTTCAGGATGATATTAGAGTTATGTAACGAGTAATCAGAAAAGAATTAAGGTTGATTCAGGAATTATGATGAGGACGGATGATAGGTGAATTATCAAGTGGGGATTGGAGTCAGACAAGATTGATACTTCTGCAACATTCATATTCATCTCATGGACGTTAATGGAGTACGAAGATCTGAATACTGAAGAGTAAATCATGGAATATAACAGAGAGGGAACGTAGTCAATTAGAAGGCAAGAAATTTTCAGGCGAATTAAACATTTGAAGCCGAAAAGTTAAAAAAACAGTGAAAGATAAAATCTCTCTAAGATCATTCATTTCGTAAGAAAGTTGGCAGCTTGGCGCTGGGTAAGTAAGTAAGGCCGAGCGAGCTGCGTAGACATTTCGGCTGAAAGCAGATAATTTAGCGTGGACTAGTTTAGAGTGAATTCGGGTGAGAAGTAGTGAAGATGCCACAGCTATTTGGAGTTTGACAACGTTTTACCAAGTAACCCTTATACAATGAATCGTATCCACCAAGTGAAGTCAAAAGACAGAAACGAGGAGGTTCGAAGATATATTTGATAGGCTATCAACATATCGTGGATCGAGTGATCTAGACTGGCTAGCGATTTCAGTGGATGTTGAGCACAGTGTTCCCATTGGTGATCTGGTGCGTATTCATGAACGCTACAGTAGGCAGTTTGGTGTAAATCACTGTGTGGATTTCGCGTAATGTTTCCTCCGTGAAGAGAGACATTCAGGTGAAAATTGTCACTATTCAACCAAGACAGGTGTTACAAAGTCGCGAATTTATCGTGTTATCGGAAAATTCCCATCAAACTTCAGTTGTAGAGTGGTGTGATTATTTACCGTTTCTGTTTGCTTGGGCAATGCTGTGTAAAATGTGAATTTGGTATGTGTAAGCGGTTTGAGTGGTTGAAAGTGCTGGTTGGATTGGTAGCAATTGATGATGTGGTAGTCTACGACCAACATGAGTGATGTGATAGTATGTCAGTTGTGAATGATTAGTGATGTTGTTTGCGCGTATGATCGAGTGGAGTATGAGACCAGGAGATGGTGCAGCAGAACGCAACCCGATTGGATGTGATGCAATGTAACGTAACGTAAGGTAACGCAACGCAATGCATCGCAATGCAATGCGACACAACACAAACCGACGATATTTAGTTGACTTCACTGTGCTACTCAAATGCTCGATAGTAGTTTGTAGTTTAGTGGAGTGCATGATGGGGAGTTTGTTGTGTAAACTGAGTAGACTACTGATGAGGTGATGGTAAATTTTTGTGTTTATGCAGTAATGTTGGTGAGTAATGAGATTGACGAGTGTGGGTCGTAATGTTAATGTTGTGTATAAAATTGATCAATGTCACTTGAAAATCACGGGGTATCCCAACAACAACTAAACACTTCCATCCATGTTGTCGTACTCGCTAATAGATTGAGCCCTTATTCTACTCTCTAACTATGTGTGTGTCTGCGTGTGAGCATTTTCATGTGTATGTCAACGTGCATCCACATGCGGGTTTGCTTGCATGTCAGCATAAATCAAGTCATGCTATCAATATTATGTGTAAACTGGATATGTCATTGCCTTATTTTAATTTTTCATACATTGCGATATTTTTTCCCCGTGTTTTTGGATATATATATTTCCCACTCGTTCATTCTCGTACTTGATATTTCACCACGACTGAACAGACACATCAGGTATTTAAGTTCAAGTCTTTGTCCCATACCGTCGTTACAGCTAACGCCCTTCTGGCCAGACAACATCAAAGCCTGGTTTTGCTACGCAGAAGCTGACTTCTGCGAGCACGGCGTAAATGACACACGTGCACAATTCCTCGCAGTAGTCAAGGCACCACCGCGCGAATTTAATAGGTACGTAACATCTAGTATGTTTACTAGTTATGTTGCAGAACCCTACGAAACTCTTAAACGATCCATCCTTAAACACGGAGATCTAACCGGGCGACAAACGTTAGACCAACTTCTTAACAACATCGACCTGCAACACGGTTCTGCCAAAAACATGTTGCAAAGAATGAGAGAGGTTATTGGCCAAATAACTTTGGATGAGGGCCAGTTCAAACAACTTTTCTCATCCAAACTTCCTCAACAGGTGCAAGCTGTGCTGGTCACGTTCAAAAACAAGTTGGCTACATCTACCGACCGTATCCTTGGAATCACAAAATCTTCTAATTCCGAATTTATTTCCAGTCTAAAAAGCCTCAAATGACCCAGAATGACATAACAGAGTTATGTCATACACTTACAGGTTGTCTTAATGTCGTAACGACTGTAAACCGTCACACACCTCGCAAAGAAGCCCTTCATGTAGGCGATCTGTCTTTAGACCTAGAGAGACGGACAACTTTGACTGGTGCTGGTATCATAACCAGTATGGAAAGTCCTCCAGAAATTGGAGAAAACCCTGCAATTTTCCCAGCTCAAAATTGATCGACAGGAAAAAGGATTCGGGAAACATCCAAGCCGGCACCCGTTAACGGCAACCGTTGCCGGCAAACATAGACGTCTGTTACACGTCACAGATGTGATAACCAGAGTTCGCTACCTCGTCGATACTGGCGCAGAAGTTAGCGTTCCCCAAGCGAATTCCAACAACCGGCTTCATGAATGGGTTTTAAATCTACAGCCGGCAAACGGAAAGCCTATCCCTACGTATGGCAAAAGGTACGTTTAAGGAAACCCATTCACTAGATCTTTGTTGTTGAGGATGTTTCTATGCCAATCATTGGTATGGACCTTCCACATCACCATAACTTATTTATCGATACGCGCAAGAGGAGGTTAGTAGACGGAAATACTAATTTGTCTGTTTGCGTAACTTCTTTTTCTGGTTGCAGATGATCTCCAGTCACAATTGAGCACACGATAGACCCATTCTATAAACCACTACTTCACAAGTATTCTGGCATTTACCAACCGCAACCGAAATTGCCGTGTGTAATCACCAATGTTACACACCACATCACGACTACAGGACTACCTGTATTCTCTAATGCACGTCGACTGGCCCCATGAGAAGTTAAGATTGGCGAAAAACGAATTTGACTATATGATGGACTTAGGAATCGTACAACCGTCAAACTGCCCATAGGCATCTAAGTTGCACATGGTCCCTAAAAAGGACAGCAACGATTGGCGTCCAACTGGTGACTACCGGCGACTGAATGCAAAAACCGTTCCCGATGGTTACGCAGTGCCTCACATTCACGAGTTGACAGCTACCTTGAAAGGTACAACTGTCTTTTCGAAAATCGACTTGGTTAAAGCGTATAACCAAATCCCTGTGGCCACTGACGATTTTCCGAAAACCGCTATTATAAGTCCGTTCGGACACTATGAATTTTTGCGAATGCCTTTCGGTCTAAGAAACGCGGGACCACCCTTTCAAAGGTTCATAGACGACGTTTTTCGGGGTCTCAACTTCGTACCTGCGTATGTTAATGACTGCTTAATAGCAAGTCCGGACAGAGAATCGCATCTCCGACATCTGCATCTTGTTTTCGACCAACTAAAGAAACATGGCAATAATGTAAACATTCAGAAATGCCAAATCGAAACTAACTCCTTAGACTTCCTAGGACACACTATCGATACGCAAGGCATCCGACCCCTTAGAACAAAGGTGGCGGCCATTCTGAATTACTCAGAACCGACCACCATCAAGAAATTGCGCACGTTCAACGGTCTGGTAAGTTTTTATAGACGATTTATACCACAGTGTGCGTCCCCTATGAAACCTCTTACCGACCAACTTCGTGGAAATGCGAAATCCATCAATCTGGATGACACCGCGCGAAAAGCATTCTTCACGGTTAAGGAACTGATCGCTCAGGCGACCATGCTTGCTCATCAGGACCCTGAAGCGCCAATTAGTATCGCAGTAGACGCATCCGACTCAGCAATCGGAGGAGTCTTACAACAACGGGTTAACCACTCATGGATACCTCTGGCATTTTTCTCTAGATGGTTGCTAGACACCGAATCTAGGTACAGCACATTCGGTAGGGAACTCCTAGCTATGTATTGTGCTGTACGGCATTTTCAACACTATCAAAGGCCGTGATTTCACTCTTTTTACCGACCATAGGCTCTTTACTTTCTCTTTAAGCTCATCTTCAGACAAGTATTCACCTCGTGAGTCTCGACAAATGGACTACATTTCGCAGTTTACTTCAGATATTCAACACATTTCTGAAGCAAACAATGTAGTTGCAGACGCCTTGTTTTGAATAACTTCCTTGAACAGTTTCCAAGGAATCGACCTTCTAAAACTCGCCCAGCTTCAAAAATAAGACATTGATTTTCAACACGAGTTATCGTCAACAACACTGAAGCTGCGCATTAAACAGATGAGAACAGGTAAAGAAGCCTTACTTTGTGACACATCTACAGGTAGGGATCGCCCAATCGTGCCGAAACAATATCGACGCAACTTCTTCAATACGTTGCACAAACATTCTCATCCAGGTGTTTGTGCAACCGTTAAGCTTAAAGCAGAACGGTTTTGCTGGCCTAATATGAATAAAGACGTAAGGGAGTGGGCGCGCTCCTGTTTAAGCTGTCAGAAATCTAAGGTTATTAGACATAACAAATGTCCCTTAGGCTCATCTAAAACTCCCGATGCTCGCTTCGACCATGTTTATTTTAGGTTTGCTAGGACATTTACCAGATTCAAATGGATATTATTATCTTTTAACCTGCGTAGACCGTTTTACTCGATGGCCATAGACAGTACCCATCAAGGAAATCACTGCTGAAACAGTGGCCCGCGCCTTTGTCGGACGATGGGTAGCAAACTTCGGCTGTCCAATGACAATCAATACAGATCGTGGACGCCAGATTGAATCGGGCGCAAACTTTTCTCAGTGTACTTGTAGTGGCATTGGGCCCCACCACGAGACAATGTGGGAAATAGACATTCTACATTTAACGCGGAGAAATACAAAAAAATGGAGAAAGGCGGGAACAAAGAATTGAATAGATTGGAGTTGATCGTATGGCATGGCTCGGCCATGCACGCGTGGTCTCTGCTAAATGTTACGTTATATCTTTTATTCATATTAAATATATTGTTCCATCTCTAGCCTAAGATTGTTCTCTATCATGTATTGGTAATTGTTACGATGCAGTGAGTTTGGTAGATGATGATGTGACTTCCACGTAAGATCTTATAGATCTTATAGATCCTCTTCGATGAACATGGATCTAACCTCTTACACGAACAGGCTTACAAACGCAATGCGTTCAGTTAAACCTGTTTCTAGTCGACCACAATCAACCGATGTTTTCGTTCAACCTGACTTACAATATAATACACACGTCTTCGTACGTCGAGACTCACATCGACGACCACTCAAATCAGCATACGAAGGACCTTTCAAAGTTCTTCAACGCGAACCCATGTACTATATAATCGGTAAGAACTGAACAAAAAATAGCATCAGCATCGATTGCCTCGAAGCAGCGTATTTAGAGGGAAATCCTATTCACGTCGACTTTCCTTCAGTACAATCCCACGACACGACTCCTTCCCTTCAATCGACAGCCAACACACACGTTGATATTTCGGTGGTATCAGATAATGAACTCAAAACAAAGCGTTCTGGAAGACGATTAAGATTTACAGAACATTTGAACCATTACCGCACGTAAGATACAAGTTGACATTTTATATCGTCTCGATTTTCCCTTGTACTATATATAACTAAATAAACCCAGATTTAATATGCTTATAAAATTTTATTTTTGTTTCAAAAAGAAAAAGAAAACGAAAAAGCGATGTCATAAAAATCCTTATTTACGCTATAACGTGATCGTGACTTTATTTTCGATTTTTTCACCCGCTTTGTGTTTTTACGCGCGTACGAGTGTATTTCAACATGCACTTACATACTTTTTTCCTTTACCAGGACGGCTGGGAAAGACGATAAAAAGGACGATGAAGTTTGCGAGAAACGGAAATCTTCGTTGTACTTTTTCCTTTTTTAATGTATTGTAATTCATGGTCCTTTATAGCAAGGAAAGATGACCAGAGGCTGCTGAACCTAGCAAGCTGTCAGAAGAGTGTTTACCAACGACAAACTCGTTGAGTTTAAACTTGTGGATGGCCACGTCTTATGGTCATAACTACCCTACTAAGGGGAAGCGATCTGTAGCGGTAAATTAATCCCCAAAATAAATAGCCCTATACGTTTTCGACATTGGATGCTGACCACATTAGCTGAAGGCGCTCGGTCATGCATCCTCACCAGATCGCGTGCGGGAACGCCGTGCTCAACATGACCTGCAGTCGCTAGCCATATTAGATCAAACTATCCTCGATGTATTGATAAACTATCAAATATATCTTCAAACCTCCTCGTTTCTGTCTTTTGATTTTGTTTGGTTGGTAGGATTCATAGTAGGTGTTACTGGTTAAATCATTGTCAAACTCCGAATACCTGTGGCATCTTAAAGGTTTTCACACATTCGAATTTTGAAGCTTCCGATGCATATATGTAATGGTTGTGGCTTTCGATTAACTCAAATCCTAGGCAATAACAGACGAGTGTGCTTCGCTTTCATACTCATCTCCTAAATATTTACTACTAAATCACATATAGTGTGCTAATTTTGATTGCTGGGAGTAGAAAAATGTTTTGAAAGATTTCTACAGCACGTCAATAATTCCACTACGTTACATGGTCGTCCAAATCTGATGCACGCTCAAGTTAACGCAAATCAAAGTTCATAGAGTAACTGCGAAGTCGATAACGGTGGTGAGTACAAGTTTGTTACATGTTTCCTGTCTGGTAAATTTAATCCACTCAATTCCTGTGTATTTCGTAATGTATGAAAGCCTCGAATGTTGTACAACTGGTTAAATTCGAATAATCTGTGAAACTTCTGTTGATCTTGCTACTAATGATGATAAACCCTGTAATTCGGATTTGAATAAGTTGTGCGTTTCTAGCAATAATTTATATTTGTCCGAGATTTTGGAAATTATTGTTTATACTTAGAAGCAATTATACATCTCTATTGATTATTTCCATGGCTTTATTGTTGAAACAAACAGTTTATAGTAATACCTCAGTTCAGAATTGAATGAAGCTTTGTTTGCCTTACAAAACTCCGAAACTAAACGTCGAGTACAATAAACTTGTGTTTCACGTGATATATATAGTGAAAGCTGGAGCGACCCCTGTCCCGAAAATAATTGATGCAGCACAATAAATGCGAGTGCATCAAATGAAAGTTAGAAAAATTGTGTGATAGAAGTTTCTAATCAGTCATATTCTTATCACACATTTCATGTTGTTTTACCAGAGATGAATGTGATGATGACTTGCATGTTACTGATGAGATTTGCTTTAAAAATTGGAAAGATATGTTGAATGAATCAAATGCTAATCGGAAAGCAGATGCGATTGTTTTAGATGCGGATTCTCGAATGACATTTCTGATAAATCTGAGGGAAATATTTCAGAAGGATCAAATCCTGGATATGCTATATTAAATGCTTTTTGTGATCAAAATGTTTGTTGTTTTGCTTCTAAGTTAATGTTCATTTATTGGTACAATCAGGCACCGAGTAATAATTTGCGCCGGGAACTCTCCTTGTGCTCATGCCGAAACAGGTGGTTTTCATAGAAGATTACACCGAGAGCCTTCGACATACAGGTGCGATCCACAGGGCGGTGGAACAACGTAGGTGATGCATTCTCATGGAAGCCGCTGAATAATAATTGGTTCATTCAGGATTTTAGAGTATTTGCGCACCATTGCTTTGGAATCATGGTCTTGCAATCCCTCTAGATGGATCCTCATTTTGCACCAACCCGGTTTAACCGCCTGCCATTCGGATTTAGTCCACGCCCTGCCACGAGAAGTCATTGAGTAGGACTTCCCTTGCAGTGGTTGTACGCACGTAGCCATGTGATAGCATTTGCATAGGCAGAGCTGTCTCTTCTCACTCTCCACCATATCAGAGCATTTGGGAGATCTTGATGTGGGAAACTTGAATTCAAATCTCAAAACAGGTTGAGTGATTTTATATCAAATATTGTTCACCCTCATCATGAAGTGAATTTTGGCAGATCTTCTTGTTAATATGAAAAATATTTTTCATGTAAATGCATATTATTCATAAGTTGAGTATGTGAAGATCCAATATTACACGTGGAAATTCTACGCTTTGAATTGTAGATATCAATGATTTAGAATTGCACATTGGCATATTATTCAAATACGCTCCCAGGTGGGTCTGTTTCATGTTTTGATTATTAATTGTAATGCTGATGAGTACATTCGACATCATACAGAGTGTACATTCAAAACGTAGCTGAACAAGTACACGATTAACCTAAGGAGAACTACAATCCATCACAGAAATTTGGACTCCAATTTAGGCCGTGATGGTTTTAATAATTTTATAAATAATGGTTTCTTTGTACTTGATGGTCTATGATTTTGAATTCCAAATACAACACGTTTGTTTGTGTTCATTTAGTTCTGTATATCTTACATTGCAGTTTTTTGAGAATTCCTAGTCAGTTCATTAATTGGAGTAATCTTGATTATCATAAAAACTGCATATGGCATGTTGTCATTCGGAGACGATTAGTAATGTCTATTTGTATGAGAAACGCATATTGCAAATGTGAGCTGATAAAATAACGTGCGGCACGATCGACGTTCTCCAGTAGAGTCTTGCCTAAAATTACTCACGTAATATTTGACCGTGCAAAAGCAAGTGAGTGTGGACGAGTGATGCGTTTGCACTCACTCAACGTGCCAAGATAATGGATGCGATCGGACGTCATGAAAATCCTGGATGTTGTATCCAGTACCAGCGCGAGATCTCGCTTCTCAAAAGTACTATTTTGAAATGAAAAACATGTGGTGTCCATCTTACCTTGTCTCCGTCTAATACCAGTCTATTTCCACATATCAGTTACAAATCATGAAATCGATTAAGTTGTTAGCACACATGGGAAATTAAACTTTCTATTTCTGGTTATCATGAATCATCAATTGGTAGCTATGTGCATTTGGATATGGCGTTTTAAGTAGGATAACGACTGGGTTACATCTAAAGTTTCCTTAACAGTGCAAGGTTCGAGCAAACAGGTAGTTGTTGACAAAATTTATTTTAATCGACCAGACTTGTAATAACTTACTTACTTATTCTAGTTCCCACTAACGAGGGAGAATACGCCGCCTAACATCATTCACCACCGAGCACTGTCCTGGACAACTCAGTTCTGTTGTTTGCAGTAGCTATTCACTCTTTTGGTGTTTTCTTTCCATTTACAATGCAGTGTACTGTTTGACCTTCAACTTCTTCACTTCCCTTCAATATCCCAAGTTTACAATTGCCATGTGAATTTTTTGATAATTTCGGCGTTATATGATCGTTGCGGTACGTTTGAAGTTTTCGTGACGATATCACGGTATCTAGTATATATTGTTTGAATATCTTTGAATCCTAGTTTATAACTCATACATGGCTTTGAAATTTATACTTAAGGCGATATGGGTCGACTGTCGATTAAACCAGTCCGGAAAAGCCCTAATTCTCCAGATAATAACAATTCTGTTATTACCTTGTAGTGACCTACTTTTGTCAACAGAACGTGATTGGTTCGATGAAAACAATTATTATTATAACCAAATGTACCAGTGATTGTTCTACTGTGCTCGTTTGTTTAACTATGCTAATGACAGCTATCACACTTACTCTCCCGTTGACTTTGAACTTGTATGAATTCGGTTACGTTTAGTAACCACGCTTGTACTCCTCTGGCACGATCTCGGTATTCTTTCGAAACCACGAGATCTGCAGCAAATTTATCTCGACTACAGCCATCATCTGCCTCTTGATATTAGCTCACGAGGATCTTATTGGTTAATTTGCACGTGGTCTTTTAGTGGTGTTCATAGTCAATCGCGACTCGACGCTACGACACAACCTATTCCCCGTATGTAGAATCTGATAATGTTGGGATTGGTCTTACATCACACCTGCTGCTGGATGAATCTGTCTCTAATTTAGTAATGAGACCCACCTCAAGATCAAAAAGTATCGATAATAATAAGAGTGAATTAAACGTGAATTAAACGACATGCGTTCTAAAGACGCCTCACTTGCTAGCTCGTTATCAAAGCATGATGATCTGAAACAAGAAATAAAGACACTATCACTTCTCAAACTGCTTTTATCAAAAGATTTCGTTCCTGCGGAACTTGGTGACACAAAAGCAGAATCTGTTATCGATTCTATCGCTAGTGAAGTTACCAAGCGAATAGTCTCTCGTGATTACGTGATTGTCTATGATGCACCTGGAAAAATCCCCATTAAAACTGTAAGGAATTTGATATTGAAAGCATCTAACCTTCAAGACAGTCCATGCAAATGCGTACGACTTGATAAAAAGAACCAGAAATACTCGTGCCCGGTCTTGTTCAGACTCGATTCTCTTATAATAGCTGAACAGTTAAAAGAATCCGAGCGCTTACAGAGTTTAGAAACGCTTGTATAGTCTCAGATAAGACCACCAAACAAAAGCTTATTTAAAAACGTACGTTGATCAAAAATAAAGGTGTTGAGATCACAACAAATCACGATTCATTAGCTTCTGGATTCACTGATGCAGCTACCCTATCTCATGTTCTCTAGTACTGTGATTTACCAACGAAGAGTGCTAATTTGTCTATTATACCTGTAGTGAAATCTGATAACCAATGCACATCTAATGACGACACTAATCTGATATATTTCGGTTTATCATTAGAAGCCCACAATCAAATTCTTAGTTCTGATGTGACAGCTCTTAAAATACTGTCAAGATTAGAGAGTCTATGCCACGAAAGAAGAATGTATGTACAGAACCTCCCGTTTCTAGACCCAATTGAAAAATATTAGGATGGCCGTACCAAGTAGATATAAGACAATGATTCCCGACACCATGCATTACTCGTAGAGGAGGCTATAAGAGCAGACTTGTTTCAAATGTTTCACAAGACACCATTGCATACATTATGTAAGCAGGCATAATATTGGACAAATCACAGCAAACCAACGTGCCCCACGGCTATCCCCAAACGTTTTAAACAACAAATCTGTAGGACGTAAGTTTTCTCAACACTTTCCCATCGGGCAAGATGAATTACTATGTTACTTACCATCAACCTAACTCCAACTAGCCGGTGCTTGTCTCAACTGTCCGCCTAGTCAAGTTCAACAAATTGATCCACTCTATACAAACAATGATTTTTTGGCCTTCAGAAATCCCTGTTCCCACTAGCACTACAGTTTGTACAAGCGATGATCCATATGATCGGTCAAACATAATAAACCACAGTCTGTGCAAATCCAAAATGCACAACATCAACGGGGAAGCTCTCGATTTTCTTACACCCCATACTCCCTTTTTAAACTTATTACTTTTCAATGCACGTTCACTTCTGAACAAAATTTCAGCCTTGAGAACATTAGCTTTTCTATCCAAGCCTTTTTTCATACTTATCATTGAAACATGGTGCTCTCAAGCAGTATCTGATTCACATTAAATATCCACAACTATCGACTCTGTCGTTGTGATAGAGAAACTAAGCGAGGAGGTGGTTGTATTATATATGCTTTGGATGCCCTACCAAATAATAAAGTTGAAGATGGTATCCTGAATGTTTTACTAGAATCAGTTTACCCCTTGGATGTATATAAAGAGCTCCTGATAGTCCGAATAATGGGAATGATCTTGTTATCAATGTACTCATACATGCATCTGCTCTAAACGTTATTGCTAAGGTTATCACTGAGGATTTCAATTAATCTGGTATTAACTGGAGTGCCGGTAGTTGTCAGTCATGTAATGATGAGTTCTCGGCAACTATTACCATTCATTGCTGGTGGCGGTGGGTTCGTATTCCAACCAGAAGCGATAGTGTACTCGATCTAATATTAGGGAGAGATGTTATCCCACTATCTGTAAAAGTATACGATGAATTTGAAAGCAGTGACCGTAAGATGGTAGTTTGTACTCTCCCTATCTATCCCTCTAACCGACCCATTCAAAAAACCTGTCAATATAGAGACTATAAGCATGCTAACTGAGATCTCCTGCATTCATTGATTAGAAGTGGTGTAATACAAGGTAGTGTCCTAGGCCCTTTGCTCCTTTTAGTGGTTATCAATGATATTTGTGAAAGTTTTTGTGTGGGTAAGCCTCTTCTATATGCCAATGATCTTAAAGTAGTATTTTCATTTTCTCCAGATGAGCTGAAAAATATGCGAAATCGCATCAGCATGGAGCTTAACAAGGTAGCACAGTGGTGCTTAAAATGGCAACTGGAGCCTAAGACGACGGCGAAATGTGGATGGATATGTCTCGGTGATACATCACTCAGCCTGGACCTTATCATGAATGGAGAAGTGTTATCCAGGTTACATGCAGTAGTAGACTTAGGACTTAGATACTTCCAAGACATGTCGGTTACAGAACAGAAATTTTCTAGACTCTGGAGTAACCTACCACAATCTATCCGTACGATGAAATCACTCCCATCATTTGTTCGCTGGATTGATGCATATTGCTCCACTGAAAATGCATTGTATGCTCTAGCACCCGTAAGTGTATCTCATTCCACAAGTGATATTATAGGAACTTTAAATGTTTAGCCATCTTTATTAGTGCACTCTTTAAGTAAAACCACCTACTTGCAGTCAATTTATGTTAATACCGCCCCCAGCAAGTTGAACTAATTTGATTAACATCAACAGTATATCACTGTGTCATATGACACACGTAGTTTGGTAGACCTGATTGACTTATTTTGGTAATTACTGCTTTGTTGTTCCGTGTTCTCTGTTTTAGTTTTAATTTCTGTAGTCGTAGATAATTATGAATTATTTGATCTGGCACACAAAATGACTTTAATTACTCCGTTCATAAATCAACAGGCTGTTTATTTAAAAAATATTAAATGTTCCCGGCTGATGCATTGGATAGCTGTAATACATGTACTACCTAATTAATTACTGAACTAGTATCCTTAAAACTTTCTTTCACATGTTTGTTCTGTACATCTAATGTTGCTATTTATGTCAAATTGATCGTGCCTGTAAACTGATGTGAATTCTGTAATTATTATTTTCATAATATATAAATTATATGTTCTTTTCAACTTCAGTGACTTTTACCGATTTTCCCTCCATGTCACAGTTTAATTGGTAAAAACTATTTATTATGATGAGCCATGTTCAGCAAGGTTGTCTTATACACGATTGTGTTTCTGGAACTATACTCATTAATCAGTTTATAACACAGGCTTGACTCCGGCAGTAACTCAAGAAAGATCTCGTCGTCGACTGGTATAGGTTTTAGAACTTATGAAAACTACCGAAATTGAAATGCCTGTTTCTAGTAAGGTTAAAGTTATAAATAAATATGTAGTCATATTGTTGAAAGTGATTGAATCGAACACTTCCTAGATGTCGTTGAGTCATCGCATCACTGTCAATATTTAATGTAATCAATGATTACAGCTTTATTTATTAGGTTATGTTCATCTCTACCAATTAGATCTGTGTGAAGTAATTCCGTTTATCGATTTATTTATTCACTGTTAAGAGGCGACTCACATCGATGATCAAACATCGAAAATACAAATTTCTACTCGTCACAATATCACAAACAAGTTTTCTATTATACTGTTTGACAGACATTAACAAAACCCATTTTTCACGCAAGTACAAGAAGTACTATTGTCAGTGAGGTAGAAGCAAAGGAATACAAGTTATAACGTTGATGCAGTAGAATGAGAAACTAATCAGAAATGTGAAATTTATTGAATAATGGCCAGTATTAATATGCCTGTACAGCTTGAGAAAATGATTTCGTTAAAAAGAAAATATTCCTCGTTGGATTCTCTTTGCTTTTGTTCAATTACTTCAATGTGGCTATCAATGTGGCTATCAATGTTAACTGTAAAACGATGCACAGAAATGAAGAAGGATTTTGAGCTCTAGACAAATATTACTTACTTACGCCTGTTACCCCCAATGGAGCATAGGCCGCTGACCAGCATTCTACAACCCACTCTGTCCTGGGCCTTCTTTTCTAGTTCCATCCAATTCTTGTTCATTTTTCTCATGTCTATCTCCATTTCTCGACGTAATGTGTTCTTTGGTCTTCCTCTCCTCCTTCGACCTTGAGGATTCCATGTGAGGGCTAGTCTCGTGACGCAGTTCGATGCTTTCCTCAATGTGTGTCCTATCCACTTCCAGCGCTTCTTCCTGATTTCTCCCTTCACTGAGATCTGATTTGTTTTCTCCCACAGTAGGTTGTTGCTAATAGTGTCCGGCCAACGGATCCTAAGTATTTTGCGTGGACAACTGTTATTAAACACCTGTATCTTCTGGATGATGGCTTTCGTGATTTTCCAGGTTTCCGCCCCATACGGTAGAACTGTCTTCACATTTGTATTGAAAATTCTGACTTTGGTGTTGGTTGCCAGTTTTTTTGAGTTCCAGATGTTCTTCAGTTGTAAATATGCTGCTCTTGCTTTGCCGATCCATGCCAATTATACGTACCACGTATTGGATCGATCGGCTGTCGTAGTTCATATTTCGTTGAGGACACTTGTGAATTGGTGAACGTTTGAGATATGTTGGTACAAACTGTTTCAAAGTAGACTCAATAACATCATCTGACTTGAAAATCTTCAATCATTTTCGGTGACACATTTCACTTTGTGCTTGAGTCCAGTTCAGAATACATGAACATGTAGTTATGGTGATGTGCCTTCATGAACACTGGTGAGAAACGGAATTCTTCTGGTAATGAATATGAGCTCGCTATTTATGTCTGTTTGTGGTACAGATAGTGTCCTGATCGTTTATTCTGTGTTTATCATTTTCATATCATGTTGCGCCATCCTCTGTAAGGATGATAAACTAGTTTGATTGGTTTTCGAAGCAACATGGTTTTAACAGTTTTATTGCGTTTACTCACCATCGTTGCCATGCATATGTCATAAAGTTTTACATTCGCTTGCTCAGTATTTCAGTAAGATTTATGAAGCGAAGTTTTCTAACATACTTCTTGTTGTCTCCCATGACTCTCATTGTCATCGTTTCTAGACTCACTGTCAGTTGATCAGGAATTTCACGGAGAAATATGCGTTCGCTATCGAATCGGGTTTCATGTTTGATCAAAACTCATTTTAGTCATCGATTCGTTATAGTTTGGAAATCGTCTTGTGCATTAAGGCTGAAGCATATAGAAACACAGATAAACTCCAACTCGTAAATAAATTGGGATGCGCAATCTTCATTATAAAAAAATGTCATGTTAGGGTTTGCAGTTCACGATTCAAACATCTGATATCAAGTCAGTTTGTTCTCAAAACCTGTGAATTCAGTAGTCACACCGAAATATCTAGACTTGAAATGGAGAATTTTTGCATATTGAAGAGGTGAAGCAACCCTTAAGAAAGTTGTCGCCCTACTGATATGTACATGATTGAATGAAGTAGGTTATTCGAAGTGACCACCCACGTATATGAACATGGAACCGATTTATTCAGGTTAACATAACTATATACGAGATCTCTTCTGACAAGCTTTGAGATGGTTCAACTGTCATTACTCAGGATTTAGCGGACAACTGTATTTTTTATTGCTTCATCGCGTTGACCAGGTGAAATCATGTTGATTTTTCACTTTCGGGTCACCATTATCATTCAAAAAAAAAGAGTGAACAAGATAGGGAAAATTTGAAACAAATCAGTAACAATACTGAAGAAAATTCACCGGAGTGTAACTCTGTTAGCAATTAAGGAAATGTTTAGTTTATAAGTGGAGCTAGTCACTGTATATGGAGTTTAAAATCATGACGTTCAACAAAATGTCCCAAACGTTCGAAACGAGGTACACAAAATGAACACCTACTTCGATTTACGACATGCTTCATCTCATTCAGATGACGTGGGACAGCAGTAAGTCTCCAGTCAAAATACATTTAATGCTGACCACAAAAACTAAAATCATTTGGGCAAACCTCAACTACTATCAGTTCAATGACTGGGCTTTTCATCCCTTGTGGACATATGTCTGAGGAGTAACATAAACCAAATTTTAGTTGATTGGCATTCAATAGACCACAAGGAGTGACAATCGTTGTCAAAACTGATAAATTTTGTCTCTGAAAAATCTGTGGACAAGTATCTTTTAAATCAGTCTCACAACACACTTCAGACCAATGGAAGTTGATTAAAAGCATCTAGAGTGACAACCGTGAAGTACGTGTGCTCCAAAAAAATGGAATTCAATATGTATTGCTGAATTCTTATCTTTCGACAGTAATTTACGCTAGCAAATATCAACTCTCTAATTAAAGTGTCAGAATTTTTCGGGAGGTTAATATTGACAACTTCACATAAGTCATTTTTAAGACCAAACTCTCAATGAAACTATTGACCGCATACTGCTCATGTCAACGACCAAATAGTGGGAGGAATCACAATTAGTTTAGATAACACCGAATAAACCATAGTTTGTCATTCAGGATTTACTGAACAATAACTAATGAAGGAACGGAAGATGAAAGTGATTCATTATGTATTCCGATAGATTAGCCCGTTGTAAAAATTTCAAATGATACTTTTCAGTAGTCCGACGTCGTGATGATAAACATTCACAACGGTCTCATTGTTGATTGATATAATTACAAAGTCAAGTAAACACAATTCAACTCATTCAAGAATAAAATCCTGTCAAACGCTCTTAAAACAAGTCAGTTTCTAATGAATGAAGACAATGACGCAAATATTAAAAGAAGTGTCCGGTATTTTATTAAAAAGTATACATCATTTAATACACGAGCAAGTATATTATGTACATAGTTCTATGAAGAAATTGTTCAAAACATTGAAATGAATAAATAAGTCCAAAACTGATAATTGAAATAAAAAAAGAAAAAAAACCTCGTTAAATTATTGAAACACAGTTGTGAGAATTTGTTTAGCATCAATTATTACTTCTTTTATGCAAAAGTTTCCAGGTAACATATCCGGTGCATGAAGCGATGGAGACGACCAGGGTAATTATTATATATAGGTACCAAAGCGAATTATCCTGTCTTTCTTCGTTTGTTATTTCAGTAGCCGCATTCTAAAGAAAAACAATATAGTATCATCTATTGGTAAATATGGAATATTTACCCAGTAATGATCAGTTACTTCGGTATTTTTTTCGAGATTTTCCCCAGTCTGAACTTCAATGGTCACGTCGTCAACATCCGAGCTTTTCTGAATAAACAAAACAGTAGCATTTATTAGTAAATATCAAACATTTAAGGAGTATTGATCGACTCCTTTGGTAGTTTTTTCGAAGTTTTTCTTAATCGGGTCTTCAGTGGTCTCGTCGTAAACGTCCGGGTTCTTCTGAATAAACAAAACAGCAACATTCATTTCAAGAAAAGAAGAACTTTCTTGAATAATTCGCTACTCATTACTGTCATTAAGAGTGATAGAAGACAATTCAACAAATAGTAACAAAATGTGCACTTGTACAATCATTCAGAACATCTACCACCGACTTGACCATCAGATTAACAAAAACTTACCATAAAATGGCAACCATTCACTTTAAAGAAATGATTATCCTGATCATTACTGTCTATGCACGTGTTCCATTTCTCACACCAAATACATGTTATATTCGATGTGGTTGCTTTTTCGCATGCTTCAGATGAATTGTGTATTGGACAAATTGCTGTCAAAGTAATAAGGTGATATTATGATTCGAATCTTTAAACAAAAGTGAAGAGAATTACAATACATACAACTATAGCTCAATTACATGATGGTGATTTCAGTGTTAAGAGGCTATTTAATTCACTGGAGAATTGTCATTACTGTGCATAATGCATTCCTAATATACATTCAATTTCAATCATGTTTCACAAAGACACGTTCGGATTGATCGAAACAAGTTTGTTGTCAAGCACCCTCAACATACTTGGCAAAGTTGACAGATTTCAATGACTGTTTGCATTCAGACAAGTACACACGATGCTGTCACTGGATGTAGCAAAGTGTATTACATTTTATGTTTCATCATTATCCAGCATTTTTCATGATAGCACTTCTAGAAATTCAAGTGTTCTTATGCTAAAAAATTCATTTCATTTATGGTAATTCAGTTGAACAATAAATGAAGATAGACACTGGTTTTCCAATCATTAATGATATTTTACTTGAAAAGATTTTGGTCGATCTATTATGATAAAGCATGTCGAAGTATGTGGCCACATTCTAATCTGTGTGCTGTGTGCTGTGTGCAACAGACTAGTAGGAATAACAAAAATTCGTGCATGATAAAGATAATATTTTATTCGTTGATTAATAAGGGTGATTTGGAATGGAATGATTCTCTCAGTGTTCGAAATGTTATTGCAAAAGCCTTACATTTGATGAACTGAAATCTGTCTCAAGTTACTGAAATATATGACAAAGCAGAGATTGCAGAAATTAGGCAATCGCTCTCAAGTTAATCGCAATTACATCGAGTGTTCTTGTAATTTCAATGACCCAGAAAAATTTGATATCATATGTACCAAAGAAAAAAACAGAAGAAGACTTGTCAATGCACAATCAATTAACTGTCACATAATCATTTTCGTGAATAATATCATCTCATATGTCGTTTTGTGATTTTGTTCACAAGCCGATTTCACCTAAGTGAAGACTTCACTAATCGTCCGAGATAGGTACATTATCATTTTTGACCTTTTAAAAACCAATCGATGTGTAGTTACTAATGGAAAATGAAACCTCATTTGAGATGGATGCCTGGATATCATCTAATATCTGACTGCAGTTACACATGAAATTTTCAACTTGCTGGAATAAAAAAAATGGATTAAAGTGTGAAAATAGTAAATGATGATAAAATAACGTCTAACATACTCCCCATGACTTCATACGCCACCAACGTGCCACCATCAATCCATTTGGCAGGAATAGGAATCTCATGTTTTATCTCACCTTCTGTGACAATTTGAACAGAAAAAGACCCTTAAAATTAAGATTTCTTTTTTAAGTATATCACTTTGTTTACACAAATTAAGGGACAGCCAAATTAAGAAACTTAAAAATGTCCCATGACGAATGAAGAAGTGATCATCCAACATGACCCAAATTTATGGTTTACATCGCTATGGGTTTTACAAGTTTCCTAACGAAGAAACCAGTGCTAGAACTACGAAAATTACGTTCAACTCTTCGAACATTTTTTTTCACATTTCAACTAACTATTAATCAACATGGGAGCAGCAAATCAAAAACCAATGATGACTAGCGTTTCTTCTTATTTAAAACGTCTCAGATGGATATTCCTGCATCTCGGAGTTGATGTTTACACTTTGATCACAACTCACTTGAACAATCATTTGGCGCATTTCATAATATGTAATCATAAATCACTGTATTCCTCTTATTCACTGTTCACCCTATGCTCATCTTGAAACTCAGTTTCATCTTTCAACAACACATAGAATTGAGCATTGTGTGAAGGAAATATAATATTCACGTGACACTCATTCATCTCTTTCTTACACAAAACACGCTTCGTTTTGCATTGGGTCATGGTATGAATTAGGACGACAGGTGTGATTGTCGAACTGTGAGTGATTGCGTAGAAAATAAGTTTATGTTTTTTTCGCTCAATTTCGTCATTCATACATCCCTGTCTGGTTCATTCGATCGGTCTGCATTAGTCTAAGACGCCTCTAATTATTCATCCACACTTTTACGATAAAAGCATACACACACCTTTATTAATTTATTCGAGATAGTCGGTTATATGAGTCACACGAAACAGATGATTGATTATGTACATCACTGTACATTAAACTGTTAACAACATTCGTCGAATAGATCCTTACTTGGTTCACACTGAAGGTATTTACGGATTCCTAACATCGGCTCATTTTCGCTAACTTTCATAGGAATCTGAAATAAACATAGAGAGGAGATTTACCAACAGACGACCTTTTATATAGAAATCAACTGATCATTAAACAATGTGTCTTCGCCTAAATTATCTTAACCACACTTACATGACGTATACTGATATTCTCAATTTCTTTGGAAGAGTGTTTCATCTGGTGTACATAGATATTCTGAATCACCTCGGTTGTCAATTTCACCCAAGTTTGATGACTTACCTGTCTATCATGAAATATGGTGACACATAGTGAGATGAAAATCTACGTCAGTTGTAATGAAGTGTGATTGTAGACAACTTCAAGGAAACTGCGCTCAGAATATTCAACAGTGAACGTTCCGAAAAGCCGACAATTTGAAGATGAAATATAGTCTGACAGAATACGAATCTTTACATACGGGTATTCTGACATACACTGACTCGTACTATTTGGCATGAAGACATCTTTGTTAAAGTTGATAGCACTTCACTTCTAATTATTCACTGTTCTTAACATGTGCTAGAATGATTTGTGTCATTGAAGGGATAATCACATGGTCAAACAGACTGTTGGCACATCACAAAATGTTGATCATTTGCTATCGTGTTCGAGGTAGCCCAATACATCCGACAGTATTCATAAACACGAAATTGTAGAATGATCACAAGTACTTAAAACAAAGTTATATTTCCATCCAATTTTGTAACTTACGTCCTCATAGTAGATAGATATCTTCCCATTTGCATGTATCAAATTAGTTATCTTGGCTGTAACCTCTACAATTAAAAGACTAACGATACTTAGAATTGAAAAGCTAGGTTAAACACAGTATATGCCCACTCACAAAGTGATCAGATTTAATGGACATTTACTGAGTACTTTCAAATGTCTTCTTCAGTTGGATTTTCATTTGATACACTACAATGAACTTCATGTGAATGAGGCGACCATGCATCCTTCAAAACTAGTGTCAAATGCTTAGTTTCTGATTCTGTTTCTTAATCGATCAACTAACTCTGACCATAGTGTTTGTTTGTCATATATGATAAACCAATGGATATAAATGTGTAATGTCAACGATTTCTCAATGTGAAATGATAATACATAGGAATGAATATGCGATGAACTGATGAGTAAATGAAGATGCTGTGCACAGGAATGGCTTTGTAAGAACATTCAACACGATTTATTTGTTTCGAAACACAGAATTGTCGCTAAGTTTCATCAAAGCATTTAAACGAAAATGAATCTCCACATTCCTTTTTCAACAGTTGGAGTGAGATTGTGACTTAATTTATCCACGCTGATCAATTTTGTTCTTGTCATATCTGGTCGTTTTCAGTTCATGTCAATTGGACTTCGAAGTCTTAATCAATGTAATCAAATGGTAAGTAAATTTCATATATGATTCAACCCTCATTGTCCAGAAAAGTAACAGTTTGTTACATTTTCATTTTTTGAGATAAATGAAAATGCCCAAACAGTGAGTGATCACAATGAGTGAAGATTTAGGTGTGGAGATTTCAGATGTAATGACTTACGTGTACCATTATGTTCTCCTTTATGAGACCATTTTACAGCGATTAATTCGTCTGAAATAATGAAAATAAAAATAGATAATCAAAAATATCTCTAATCAATATACATCTCCTTCAATAAATGTACGTTTTACCACGAACTGCCTTTGCATAAAAGTTATCATCTTTATTGCGAGATTTTCAAGGGATGGTGTGGCGACATGCTCAATCATCTTTTATGGGGAAGTTTCGACAAACATTTTCATTTCAACGATTAGATCAACGTTTCAATCAAGTCAACTCAGAAAAATTATTCACTTCCGTAATATTTGTCTCAAGATCTTTACACTGAGTAAGAGTCACCTAATATCTATCTGACAATATCTAAACAAATTCATTTTCTTAGGTTCTGTTATTCATCAATTCGGACAGTCCAAGGAAGTGAATGTATGATAACGTGATGTTCAAGCTGTTCAAGTTCGAGTAAAACATATTGTGCTGGTGGACTGTTCGTGATCGTTCAATAATCAGCTGTTTCAGGATGTGCTTGCATTAGGAGCTCATAGTCACACGAATGTGATTAGAGAGACGATGTAAAGTATTCGACAGTCAACAGACAGTGACTCAGAGACAATCAGACTTTATAAATCAAGAAACTGCTAGAAACATATTGGAGAACATCAAACATGATTTGATAGTTTGTAAGCTTCACTAGTTCAAACTGACTTGACTCAGAACTTCGCTTATTGCTGCACATTTGACCAGTTTGGTTCACTTAGTTCTCACAGAAGTCTCAAGTTGTTGAGATATAATTAACAGAAAATGAACATGAGAAAAGTTAACAAAACTAAATACGACTGAATAATATAAGATCTCACCCTCTTCCAAAACCTCAATTTCAGGTGAAGATAAGCTGGTTAAATAATTTGAGATTTGTCCAATCTTGCCGTTGTTTTCAAGTACATTTATCTCACCTGTATTTATTTAATGCAAACATGCAAATAGATTAATCATTTCACATTCAAGGAATAAATGATTTCTAAATAAATAAATGAATTAAGCCAATTGCATGAATTGTGTTTGCTTTGCTGTGAGGTGTCCCATCGTTGCCAATCTGGACAAGAAACGGTATTCAAAGAAGCTTTGAATGTCACAAGAAGCATAAAGCTGGTTTACTGAAGGAATTGACCATCTTTGATTGCGAGAATGAATTCTGATCAAGAAAACTCGGTGACAATTTTAGTTCAAAAAAATTATTGACTTACCAGTATTATAAATTTCAAATCGATTGGCATGACCATCAAAATATTTAAACGGAAATTGTGCATCACAATGCTAAAAGGATTTAAACATATGGATTAGTAGAACCATTACAAAATGTCATCAACTCACGTAAGCAGAAAATTTTTCAAATGTGCCATTCACAACTGGTTGAGGCTGACTAAGACTAATTTTTTGTGAGTAATGAAAATCATGAGACTGTATATTTGTATTACAATCTGACTGATTACTTACATATCGATATGAATTGTTTTCAAAAATTACTTGCTTATAGTTCTTCCGATCCTGGTGTTTACAGACTTCTTGGCAGTAGTGGAATTCGGAGAATACTTTCAAGACGATATAGAGGTGTATCAAAAGATCATACGGAAATTTGTATCTAAAATGATTCAGATAGAAAACTAACGTCATTTCAGGTCGCATAACACACTCATTCACTCCGCAAGTGGTTTCAACACTCACCTCATCATCTCGTTCGAATTAGTAAATGAAATTTTACTAAAACTTGTATGGTTTATATAGATTTTTTGAGTGTTTTGTTGTGTCATTCTAATTCGATGATTCTAAGTGACCATTGAGAAGATCAAATTTATTGAGATCACATGTTTATTGTTAAACCAATCATCGTGGAAGATGGCCTCACTGTTATTCAACATTCTTCTATCTAATAAGAATATGAGTTGACATTTATCTGCCGTTGTTTGACATTCCTGACCCTTATTGATGAAAGTTCTTTTGGATGTCATTATCAATAATTTTAAATTAGTGATTCATTAACTTGTAATTCAAAATTTGGGCTCATGAGTTTACGAATAATCAGTTTGTTACCAGTAGTAATCTCTTAATAGACTATCAAAGATTCATTGTTTTGATTTGATTGTTGAAAATCAATTTGACATAAACTGTGATGATTGGATGTCAACATTTACACTTTTACATTTGAATTTTATTTCGATCAAAATACTGTAAGGCGATCTCATCGTCGTTCTATTTGAAAATATAACATCTAAAAGGAGTCACATCCATTCTGTTTGATCACTTTATTCAATCACTGGTTATTAATAGAGGTTTATATTAAAAGAGATAATACATTTAGTATCCATCATGTAGAAGTGGAAGTGATAGTGTCCATTTACGTAGATTGAGGTCGTCAAAAGTTGTAATGATGGAGAGACAATTCATTCTGTTTAAAGTGAACTGTAGAAGATTGAGAACAATTTCTCGAACCAAACCCAGATTTGTAATTGCAACAGTGATTATTGTACCTGAAATGTAATCAATTTATTAACACATGAGTGAAGAACTAATCTCCGTTTTAGTAACACATACATATAATTAAGTTGTCATCTGAATTTAAATATATGAGTGAATCACTGTGATTAGATAATGCCACGTGAAGATGTGCAAATAGGTTTTTTCTTGGTGCAGTAGAGATGTGTTGTTCTACTAAGAAAGGGTTTTCATTGTGATTAAAAAGTTTTTTTTCGAGTATCACAGTGTGCAGTCGAACAAGGCACTGTTATGTGATTTGATGAATTAATCAACATCAGAATTAAGTTCAGTGATACATTATGCTCTCTCTATGCCGTTCACCAGTATCTAATTATGAGAAGCAAACTGGTCTGCTCAAGCAAAGTACGATTTAGATTAGAACTTATTTGTTAGTCTCGCCTCGTATCTTCTTGTGTATTTTGCATATTGCTATTAATGAATATGTTGTAAGTACTCAAGTTGGCTGTACAATTTTTTAGTTGTTGCATGTAACTTATTCTTCTTCACTGTTCTTAATTATCCGTTCACGCACTTGTGAAATAAAGACTTTGCTGGTTTGCAAAGAGTGCTGAGAGCAGTTAGCATGGTGTTTGGATAATCTTTTAAGGTCATTAATACTATGATTGTAGATAGACATCCAATGTCTTCCTAAGGCATGGCATATGTCATATTATCGAATACTAATCATCCCCTTCATCAAATCTTTTTCTTGTATATCTCCTGGTACAACGAGACGTAAATACATTAGAATGCATGTATGCAAGCAAAAGTATAAAAGAAAATAAGTTGATAACAATACGTTTATCGTCCTCTTAGTGCAGATATGGCACAAGCTACCAATAAACACAGAAAATTTATACCTTTTCTTCATATAATCGTGGTTATCTTAATCTCAAAGAATTCTCCACTATGTGTGTCTGTGGAACTGCCATCAATGATCTAGATACTTTTAGAATGGAGTGGTTGATACTTCCCAAGGTTATTCGATGTGTGACAGTAAACAATCATCATCATCATTCTCATTATCAACATCATCAGAAGCATCATCATCATCATAGAAAACTTCACATGTCGTTCTGTGTATCGTTTTACTTCAATCGGTGTGACAGAGAAACCCATCGTTACCCGATATTCTGGATTGACACACTCGACTGCTCATCAGATGAGTGTTTGTGTTGAATGTTGATAGAATTTGAATTACGTCGTTGGTTGGAGGTGATCAAATTTGACAACAGAACGAAAACATTTTGAAATGTCATCCGTTGTTTAAATTCGTGTTAATTTTGCCACAGATTTGGTACGAATTTCTCCGTGATTGAGCATTAGAAGATAACTTCCTAAATAGCCTGCTAGTTATGTCTGTCTCAACAACTTAAAATGCGTGTTCTGAATTCAAGTGATTGAGGAGATATTTTGATAGATTTGGTAGATATTTGATGTTCGTGGCGTCATAACGGACGCAAGACATCATCTTCACAATAGTTGCGTGGAGGTTGTCATTACTGATGACTCTGTCTATTCGAAAATCATGGCTACACCGCCTGTTCTACAAAGTGACCCAAACAGTTCCGTTTCACAACCCGAAACCTTCATCAGCAATCAAAAAATTTTAGTGGTTGAGATCATGAGTAAATGGAAGCTGCGCGAGTGTCTTACTACCGGACCACTGTGACGACCTCGAACTGTGTTAGTGTGCATCATCAAACAATCCAAGAAATTGAGCGCCCCATGATCCCAACAATTCAAATTACTGTAATATACACAGATCTTTTCTGTTATCCACTAAATTATCCCCACCTTTCGCGAACAAAATTGATAAATGTTGAGTTCGAATCTCGCCAGCCAAGATCGTAGATGCGCACTGCTGAGGAGTCTCACAATAAAACGAAACTACCGTCTCGAGATTCTAGTTTTTTTAGTGGTGGTTCAGCTTCAATTAAATCATATCCACAACCATTGAACTTACCATGATCTCCACAAAACCCCTTCTGATATGAATTGAAATAATGTTGAAAATTATTTCGGCACTTAAGATAGATATTGACAGCGTTCGAAACCAGCTCAGTGGTCTAGTTTTTTGGCGCTCTCGCAATAGGACAAAACGGCAGTTCAGTGTTCCCAAGTTTTTCATGTTTTTCTAGCTTTAATTGTTTCACAAACCCAACCAATGAAATGACCAAAATATCAAGGGAAACACTTATGAAATGAATCAAATAATGTTCAAATATATTAAGCACTGGAAAACCACAATAATGGTAGATGTTAACAGAAGCGTCTCTGTCATTCCCGGAAAATTTGTTTCTTTCAAGATTAATTACTATCAGGCCCGCTAAGAGCTGCGCATCAATTCCGACATATCACTTATGATTCGTATAGTGGAGGCTGAAGTTATTGTTCGGAACCTACTTTAGTCACTAATACAGATAAACAAACTGACATTAAGATATTCGAACTTTCACTAATTTACCGTTCCTCAAACGAGAATCAATTCCACGTTCGTCTCGTCCAATCAAGTCACGTTATACTTTTGAAGAAGTTGATTCATTCGGCATTTTAAAGCTAAATTGGTAGAATGTAATCAACACTGCAGACTAGATGAACATAGAATTGACTGCTGCTCATTGATCAGTTGGTGTACTCACTTCATAAAGCATATTGCAAGAATCCTACTGAGCATGAATTAAATAACATCATTCTCAAAGCTATAAAGTGGCGATAGAAAACGGGTGGATAGGAATAATAAATTGTGAAGTAAGTTACGTAATACAAAATATTGATCGGTAGAACAAATGAAAAATCAATCTAAAACAGTTATCAATCATAAGTGATTACATATATGAGTTGCATTTTGAACTGGGTTTATTCCGTCGAACTTATGATTATCGAAGTGACAATGAGAATCATGTACAAATAATTCACAAATGAGAACATGAAATCATACACAGAGTTTCTGCTCTCTGTCTATGACAGTTTTTAACTAAAACACTTTCAAATGATTAATTTGTAAGGTGCTTTGTTATTTTGAAAGATAACAGATTAAATTGACAGTTTGCATTCATTTTCGTTGTATAATATTCACAAAAGTGACGTATACTGATTATGACTGTTGACAGACCTACGTATTAGGCGACAACAGTCGGAAGCGGAATGTGTACAAACAGAAGATTAACAAAATTGAAATGAAAAAGAAGAAAAAGTAAACCGAAGCAAACAAGACAATTACTGGAATAAAGAAACAATGAGTCATGTAAGAGATGATTTGAAGTTGTGCAAATGATGTTATGGAATTATGAATTTTACATTTCATTAAACCACTGCGTGAATTTGCATCATACGAAAAATCGGTCTTTCCAATTTGACTTCCTAACAGGCAAATAATGGAAAGAGTTTAATCGTCGAGAAGTGCTTAGTAGATAACAAATACTATTCAGTTTTCACAATCATATTGTCGAAATGAATCATCCACATAGTAGTCAGATTTAAGGCAAAATGGGCAGTTTCAAATGACAGTATGTAAATAGAGGATTGTTTTTAACAGAAAATCAAATACATTGTTTAGTGTTGTGATGACTAATATGAAGGTTTGACTTGACAGTGATGTTAACAACAATCTGTGTATATCCGTCTGTTTAGAATTCATTTAGCTGGCTGAATCAATAACTAGTTGAATCAAGATGTCGGGAATCTGCATCTAAAAAAAACATATTAGGCTGCTCGTTTTACGTTGACCGACTTCCGGATTCATTAGCGAGTGATTTTCACGTGTGGTTTGGAGAAAAAATCGATTATTGTTCGTGTGACCCTTCACTTTGCATTTTCTTAGCTTGAACGCATTCACACATTTTGCCACAAATACTGTTGAATCACAAGAAAAGTGTTCTGAAATTTGTTCAGCATTCATCGCTTTTTACCAATCTCAACCTCATTCATAAAATTTTACATTTTCCACGACTTTTCATTTGTGATAACATAAGTGTCTCACAATCTATCTAATAAATCCTTATTTATCATCAGCATTCCGACAAGTTCATTCAGTGTGTAACATCGTAACGAGTCACATCATTTTTAAAAAATGCATAGTGCCGTCAATCTGATCGCCGCTCGGATGATGTATTTGGATAACATAACTGTGGGAACCGGAGAGAATTTCTTTTCCAGTCTGTGGAGAGTGTTCTATTCCAAATGTTATTATGAAGAGTTACACAAACCAGCTTTTAACATAGACATGCAAAATATTAACCCTGAAAGATGTGGTTATTAGCTGACATTTGCATTTTGACTTATTGGAATTCAAGTATGTAATTATGTTTTCAATAATATGAGATTTGATTGAAAAGCGCTAACATTTAATGAACGACGTTTCTCGCAAAGTTAAAGTTGTCCTCTCCCAATACGTTATATTTGATCCGTCCATCTAGACTGTGTATACGTTGCAACCTCCATCTAGAAACTATCTTCTTATATTCAAATAACATAAGAAAAGTAAAGAACAAGCAAATTAAATTATAATCTAAATGCTTCAGAATTATAAGCATAATGTTGAGCAGATTGTTGAGGTTATGTTGGACAATCATTGAGAACCTGAAAACAATAGATGGCAGATTCGTTCTGTAATTAGACTGCTAGGATGTGTGCATTCTTGGTCACACACGCAAAGTTCGAACAGAGGATTTTTTGCAACATACATTAACAGTTGTTTGTAAGATTAGATGGCGGTTGGAGGTAATCGACAGGAAACCCTAGACCCGGGTTTCGAGCTACTTTGCACTCGTAAGCAAGATGTACCTGTAATCTTTGAGGTAACTGGTGCTCCGTGTCACCCAGCTTCATAGTCAGAGACGTTACCACTGAGCTATCCGGGCAGCGACCGACCTCTTGTAGGACGGAGATGGCATTCGATCTGCACTAATAATAAGGACCAGACACGCATGACATTGGACACCCAGTGAATAATCAATTGTGACAGTTATTTTTGCACTGAAATTTGATCATTATTGCACAACTAAACTTAATAAATATTGTTAAGTTGCTCTTACAGAAAAGTGAATTTGGTCTCAGTAGAGTGAAAATCCAAAATACCATTACTTGACATCTCACGAAAATCACAGTTCACAAATAATGATGAAATATTTTGTGTCCATAATTTGTAAAACCTAATATAGCCTCATGTTATTCTGATGTAGAGTATTGATTGTTCAGAATGTCTTCTGTGTTGCTTACTAAGTAACCACTGAAAGCACGAGTCACACAAATTACGATATCCAGTGTGGCCTCGACTGGTCCGCTTTCATTCTCAGTAGTGCTCCTATATACAAAAAGCTTGAACTTGAATTCGGCCAACAAATGCGTCACGTCAATCTCATTTCTAATATCGAGCACAATGGGAATGTGTTGCACGGTCATTCCTCATCACATGTCATACTATTTTTTGGTACAAGATATGAACACTTGAAACTGACGTTGAATACTAGTTATACAGTGACGTTTGCACAGTTTGTTTACGAAAAGAATTCAATTTTTGTGTCGCTTACACGTTTTTGGCTCATCATCTACATTCCGATCAATTAATTGTGTACACAAAACAGCTGAATAACGACGACTATAAGAAAGTAATGGTCGATTACTGTGATAGAATGCAAAATGTTTTGTGCGTACCTGTTGATAACCGAGTTCATAAAGAAAGTTATATGATTTTTACAGAAGACTTTGAACTTAGATTAGAACATGTCGAATTACTGACAACATTACTTTGTTAAATTTCCGTTGTAAACTGAAGATGCGGATTGGCAGTAGTAGTGGAATGTGATAAAATAGAGCGGCCTACAAAATTGTCAAATACAATCAAATATATTAAGAAGTGGAATGGGTTAACGTTTTAATTGCAGATTTTAATGCACTGAGTAGGGAGAGTAATTTGACCTAATAACTTTCCTGAAGAATCAGGAGAATATGCTTTGAAGACAAAACTGATGATCAGTTAAATAAAATCCAACGAACACTTCCGGAACATTTCATCAAACCTATAACATTTGACATGGCTAATTAGTGATAACCAGAGAGATATTGATGCGTGATTTCAGTTCCTTGATGAATATAACTGATTGTTCGTTGTTTCACTTGTTTGTATTTCGTCTTCTCCACTTTGGTGAGGTTAACACTGACCCTTTACATCCATTATTCATAATGTGATTGACAACAAAACAGTGTAGTTGAACAGATGCAAAAGATAAGATTGTCCATCAGGAGGGTATTATCCTCGATGAACTGTACCTGTTTGATCGGAATACAACTTATGCTTCATTCGTCCAATTGAAACTATTCACATTCATAATCGTATCTTCGCGATTCAATCAAGAAGATGTGTCTGAATATTACACATAATCACCACATCTATTTCATTTCCTCTAAGCTACTATGCGTTTTATTATAAAAAAATATTATTCTAAAAGCGATACCAGTGAAAATAATAGTGAACATCATCTGAGACTGTGTTTTCCAAATGTCTGTCTGTTGACCTCATTTGTTGTTTGTAGAAATGTTGATGATCATACTTTTTGTTGTTTTTCACCATATTTTACCTGAATAATGAAATTATCTATTGTTATCTATTGTATAGTGAACGTAATATTTACTTTGTTTATAATAAAGAATGTGGCTTACTAAATGATGCACACATATGACCGCCAAACACTGACAAACACACAGCAGAAAGATGAATAAAATTCTCATTACACAAAAATTGATTATTTTCTAAAGAGAAAATAAGTTGATGGCAATTAGTTAATTGTCCTCTTAGAGTAGATATAGCACCAGCTACCAATAAGCACAGAAGATATTTACCATGTTATTTCATATAGTTGTGGTGATCGTATTCTTACACAATTCTCTAGTTTTTGTATCTGTGAAACTCCCATCAATAATATAGATAATTTTATATTCCACTGGTTGATAATTTCCATGGTTATAAGTTGTCAGACTGTGAACAATCACCATCATAGCAAACTCCACATGACGTTCTGTGTACCGTTTCATTTGAATCAATGTGTCAGAGAAACTCATCGTTACCCGATATTCTGGATTGATGCACTCGACTGTTCATCAGATGTGTGTTTGTGTTGAATTATGATAGAAATTGGATGTCGTTGTTGGGTGAAGGCGATTGTATATACAATGATTAAGATTATGAGTCAGTTGAGGCTAGACCACCATGGAAAACCTGGAAGCATTGGACGGCTAATTCGACCTTTTATGGAACTCTTCAGCAGTGCGCATCCACGACCTGTCTAACTTCAACTAATCCACGAAATTGACCGACACATCCACCATTGTCTTCAGTGACTTACTATCCCACAACAGACCTGGTTGAACTCCACTGGTCACTACTTCTCACTAGAACTCCAGGATATGCCTCTTGAAGCCAGTCTCTAGTGAGCATATGTTGATTATTATCAGAAGGGGTTTTGTGGAGATTGTAGTAATTTTAATGATTAAGATCATGAGTCAGTTGAAGCTAGACCACCATGGAAAACCTGGAAGCACTGGACGTCCGTTTCGTCCTATTATGGGACTCCTCAGCTGTGCGCATGCACGACCACGCCCCCTGCGAGATTCAAACCCAGGACCAACTGGTTTCGCGCGCGAGTACTTAACCACTAGACCACTGAGCCGACCGGCATCAAACGGTGTTAATGTCTAACTTTTATGCTCACTAGTGACTGGCTTCAAGAGGTATATCCTGGAGTTCTAGTGAGAAGTAGTGTCCAGTGGAGTTCAACCAGGTCTGTTGTGGGATAGTAAGTCACTGAGGACAATGGTTGATGTGTCGCTCAATTTCGTGGATTAGTTGAAGTTAGACATTAACACCGTTGGATGCCGAGTCAGTGGTCTGGTGGTTAAGTGCTCGCGCGCGAAACCAGTAAGTCCTGGGTTCGAATCTCGCAGGGAGCGAGGTCGTGTATGCGCACAGCTGAAGAGTTCCATAATAGGACGAAACGGCCGTCCAGTGCTTCCAGGTTTTCCATGGTGGTCTAGCTTCAATTGACTCATGATCTTAATCATTAAAATTACTACAATCTCCAAAAAACCTCTTCCGATTGTATTTACAACAGAACGAATACATTTTGAAATGTCATCTGTTGTTGAAATTTGTGTTGAATTTGCAACAGATTTGAGATGAATTTCTCCGTGAGGGAGCATTCGAAGATGAATTCCTAAATTGAGCAAGAACAAAGATTGGTGCTGAATAATATGAATTTATTTTATCTCGTTAGCTTTTCACCGGGGTTAGTAATGTTAATGACATATTTATACGTAAGAGGATGAATAATGATGAATATATGTATCATGATATAGCGAAGATTCCGATAGAATTAATTAGATTATAAAATTTCGTTTCGAATAAATAGGGAAGGTTTCAGAACATTGAAATAGTGATTGAAACTCATGAAATTAAACAAACACACTAGATGATTATGTGATGAAGTAACTAAGAACAGATTATTGGTAACAAAGAAAGATGTGAATTGAAATCAGTCAATTATGAATGATGTAATTTTGGAATTTAGATAGAAATGGAATAGTAAGTAACTCAATAAATGAACTGTGTTAATGTTATTAGGGAGAAGAAAGATTTATTGCAGTCCCTTTGTGTACACGTAGATCTGTTTTAGACGTTTGATTGTATGTTTATTACCTTGAAGGATTTTAGTGTATCAACTCCGTGTTCTGTGTCAAGTAGATGTCTTGCGATAGCAATACTGAATGCTTTTAGTCCTTTTGATTTTAAACTTATCGGAATATGTTCGTTGAATCGGACGTAGGCTCTTTTTTCTGTTCTACCAATGTAACTGCTTTGGCAGATACATGTAAATTTGTATACACAGTTGGTGGTAAAATGAGAGGAATACCTGTCAACATTTGATTGTGTCCAAGAGCATGTTGCTTTGGACAGGACAATCAATTTAACTGCAAATAAGTTTTCGTCCATGCGGTTTTCAGTCTCATATTGAATAACCCTGTGACATTATCACCTTTGAATTTTAGTTAAATAGAAACAGAATTTTTATTTGCTATATTTTCTTTGTGATTTCAACAGTTATCCATTATTTCTTGAGCATTTTTTAAGATTCATAACTTCCTCTTCTGGTCTATCGTCAGTACACATTCTTTCTGTTCTGTGAAACAGTGTTTTGACAAGCACCTATTTGTAATTCATTGGACAAAAGCTACTGAAATTGAGATAAATCCCATTCAGTGTGTCTGTTTTATAAACTGCGCGTTCAACTGTACCATCCTTTCTTCGTTTCGTTGCGGTATCGAGAAAATGGAAGTTATTTTATTTCTCATGTTCCGTAGTGAAATGGATATTTGAATGAGATACGTTTAAAAATTTTAGCAGATTTCTTGCATGATGTTGATGATTACATACGATGACGGTATCATCAACATATCTCGAATAATACATCATTTCATCAATCGCTACTCTGAGCTAGGTTCTCTCGAGGTTAGCCATGAAAATGTTCACTAGAACAGGGTCTAACGGACTGCCCATCGATTTGTCGGTATATAATATTGTTGAATTTAAACTAGACATTTTTTGTACACATGAGTAATAGTCGTTTGAATTCTGTTGCCGGTAGAAGTAGGATGATAGCATGCTGACAAATTATATCTATGGTATCAACCGTTTGCCTCACGTGTTTGGTTTATTAAAAATACATAAACAACGCAACCCTCTTAGACCCATTCTGTCAATGGTCAATTATGCATACCACAAAATTGCACAGATAAATTAGAACCAGTTCGTCAACGATTAGCCACCTATACACACAAGAATTCAATTGTATCCGCTGACAGTATGAATCACATAAATATTGCTGATATGTTTATGGTTTCTTTTGTTTACAAGAATACCACTATTTTGAACCATAGACATCGACAGAATCACACTCATTTTGACTTCAATTGATTTAAATGTTATGTCATGTTCCTAGATCTCATGGTTTTTATGCGATCAATTCTTAAGAGATCAATAATCCTAGTGTGATACAAACTCATATCTCACAAATTAGCACGCTGAGATGTAGCCAGTTCGCCACTGAAACCACAACTGAACGAATTGTAATTGCACAATTACTTCTCTCACCCAATCTGACCCATATTCATTGTGATCATGGATCTTAAATTCCTCTCAACATATATGCAGTTTCAAGTTCACATTCCATATATGAGTCATATCGACATTAAAAGTTTCCTTATATTTTGTTCGGCAACCCTAAATTGACATGCTTTAAACAATGAACTTTCTCCTTATCCTATCTATGTTTCGGAATATCAAGTTGGACACATGAATTGTAGGAACTTGAAGAGGACTTATAGTGAAAATTGCTTTTCATTCAAAAATTAGTCTTTTAGTATGATGGTGATCCTTGAACAATATAGTAATTGAAGTTTAATCAAGTAAGCATGAATGTATGCCAAATCATCTAAACAATGGTAAGTGAGAAATTATTCTCGAGGCATTCTGTTGAATGGAGTATGATTATGTGTCTATTGATTATTTTAGGCCACATTGTTAGGCACATTGTAATTCGGTTAGATGGGCAAACATTTTTATTCCTTCTAGTCAGTTTGCCTCATATCAAACAGCAAATTTTTCTAGTTGTGTAATAAAACTGTGTGCAAACATTTTGGACCAAATATCCTATTAAAATGTCTCATCCAACCTTACTGTCATTCAAATGTGATTTGAAACATGAAGAAATCATCTGTGAGCCGGCCAGCATACAACACTGTTAATATCTGACTTCAACAAATCCACGAGATTGAGTGGCATGTCGACCATTGTCTTCCATGAGTTACTGTCTAACAAAAGACCCATTGAACTCCACTGATCACTTCACCTCACTAGAACTACATGAAATACCACTTGAAGCCAGTCACTAGTGAGCATATTTTGATTGATGTCAGAAGGACTTTTGTGAATATTTTAGTAAAAGTAATTGACCGATGGCATAAAAATAAATTCACCGCTACATTCTATTTTCGAAATATAGGGTATTATGATTGATTACCCACGATACTTTCTTATAAACAATAAATTTTCTTCGTCATAAATTGCTTAGAAATCATGACGGAGACATTAAAAATACAGATCTTTTCAAATGAGTGACATAAGCCTGTGCAAATACACCATAGAACTCTCTACTACTTAGTGGTTTGAAGTGTTTTCAAATGTTTTCAAGACTCGTTTTGTATGATGAAAGATGTGTTGTGCAAGAGATTTATTTATCTCATTCATTTGTACTCATATTTTGAGCTTTTATTTCTTGCTCTCAACTGGTGGCACTATTTATTCTTGTATTATTCATGTACTCTGCTTCACCATTCTATGTGTGAAAGACCAATCCATTTTGAAAAACATCGGCAAATTTATTTTCCTTAGTCTTTGATATCTGATTGACACAGATGTCTCATGATTTCTGTTTTAAAGTACTCATCCTGGTTTAGCTTATTAAGATATAAGGCACATATCTGTACCAACAACAGATATGACTGCTAGTTCCAGTGTTTCATATTGTACTGAGCTTCAGAAATATCAGGAATCATTTTAATGATGACCAATCAGAAAACATTCTGGGGTGTATGTGGAATAATTACGAGAAAATGTCTAACGAACTTCAGTTAAGGTAAGATGAGCTTACTTAGAAGACCGATGTGAGAAAGGTAAAAATGCGGAAAACAGAATCCTGTCAATAATACCAGTGAAACACTCAAGCATGGAAAAATCAGTGTGACGATCAGTAGCGAATGTATATGCGTTAGGAATAAAATAAAATCCAACTACCATTTTGTTGCCACAACCAGTGGTATTGAATCAATTGATGGTTTGAAGTTAACGGTTAACCAATTTCGTGTATGAACAGTCAGCGAAACTTATCAAAGTAATTCAGAACCGTCCACAATATCAATAGCAAACCTCCAGTCATATATATTACAATCAGCTCCACATAAAAATATAACTTAGACTAATGTATACATTTAGTTAATTTGAATTGAGTTCTGTATTTTTTTATTTTTGTCTAAGCGATAATAATTAGTCAAATGTAAACAATATCGAAACTACCTTAAATTCATTTCGACCTAACATGTCACATTTTCAACCACGAAAATGAGAGATCGCCTGAACAAGATACGAATCACACATTACACAATGAAAAAACCATCTGAAAAGAAGGCTGAATATATGTAGTATGGGTATCCTACTGAAAAAGTAGATGCAACTTAAAAAATATTATATTGAGTCAATTTGTTCTGCATCAGTGAGCCTCAACATACACAACGGATAAACCAAGATCCTCAAATACAACATCGAGAACACAAACTCAATCACATTTAATAGTTAAACTCTGTAAGATGTGGAATTCTTCACGTATCTGGGAAGCATCATCAAAGAACGAATAGGATCAGACGTAGTTGTCAATGCGAAGATTGGCAAATCAGTGGCTACGTTCCTACAATCGAAGAACATATTGAACTTCAAACAACTGTCGGTCAATATCAAAGTAACTATATATAATAAGAAAGTGAAGACAGTCCTACTGCACACCGCTGAAACTTGGAGGACTACTACAACCATCAGCAAGAAGATACAAAAATTTATTAATAGTTTTGTTTCCAAGATACTCACAGACATTGGCTGGATACGATCAGCAACAGCCTACTGTGGAAAGAAAAAAACCAGTTTTATCTGAAAGGGAAAATAAGGAAAAGGCAACGGGAATGGATAAGACATACATCACAAACAACATCAAACTGTATCACGAAACAAGCGCCAACTTGCAATACTGAAGAGAGGCTAAAAAGAGGAAAGCCAAAGAGCGTATTACGTCGGAAAACAGAAGCAAATGGGAAACGGACGAAAGACACCTGGAAAGAGCTGGAAAGGATCGCCTAAAACGGGGTTGGATGGAGAATGCTGGTGAGCGGCCTATGCTCCAGCAAGCAGAGTAGGAGGCACGAGTATGTAAGCAAATAATTGGACCTAATCATTTCTTACTGACAAACATAATGAAAAACATTCACAAACTGTAATCGAGTTCTTCATAAATCTTCACAATTCCAAACAATCTCGCGTGCGAGATCGTGGATTCATGATACTTAAGTCTTATACTGGGTTGAAACGACCATCATGTGCTTCCAGGATTTCCAAGGTGGTCTGACATTAGTTGACACATAAATACAACTACTAAGTTAGTACAATCCGCCAGACATTGCTACTTTCGAATGATGATACATACTACTTATATCTGTCGATATCAGTAGCACACCACAATATTTTTAATTAAAAAAATATCACAAATTTAACTTAAAACTGCAGTTTTTCTTCATGAATTTTACGTTTCCAACACTTCATCAAACTAATTTCAATGTTTTTTGACAAAATAACCCCCAACCAAACATCACAAATATGTGTTTGTAACACTAAGGAAATCTGTTAAGAATAACACAAAATGGATAGCAGATTGGACGTTGATACAGTTCGTTGCCAGCCGGTTCAGTAGTCCAGGGACTAAACGCTTGCGCATGGAACTTTAAGGTTTTTAGTTTGAATCTAACGAGTGAGATAGTGGATTCGCATTGCTGCAGAGTCCTATCCTGGGACGAATTGTCCGTCCAGTGAATCCAAATTTTCTATAGGTCGTGAAGAAATAGAATCAGGTTATTAATCTATGGATATTGTTATATTGCTCAACTTTTACTTTAAATTAGGCTAATTCATTTCAATAAAACAAGATTCATAATCATAGCAGAATAATATGAATATAAGAATAGAGGCTTGAGGAGATTGTAATAATTTTAATAGTTGAATTCACGAGTCAATAAATGCTAAATTCACTATTGAAAACCTAGATGCACTAAACCGCTAATTTGTTCTAGTATAGGATTCCTCATTAGTGCACATTCACGATCTCTACCCAGAAGAGTTTTGTTCTACTTAGGACTGGTCAACTGGACATATAACCGTATGTTAGTGTTGATGTCCACTGTGCTACTCTAACCTACTACTCGGTTTATGAACAAACCAAACAGACCACACCAAACCACATAATAGAAAAACAACGTTTCTACAAGATCTAATCAAAAGTGGCTGTGAATGTAGGTCATTCAAATTTATAGACTGAGCATCGCTCAAGAATGGTTAATTTTATAATAATAATAACCTATAAGTCAAAACGAAGCTAGTAATTAGAGTAAAATGAATATGCATAGTTTAACTACTCAACAATTATACAATAAGTAATATCTGTATCATATTATATCATAAATAAATCCCAATAGTTACTAGTCATTATTCTCATGGATATATCCATAGATATAAATAATTCATTTAAAAAAAACTAAATAAATTGATTAAGCAATTCGACTTATTGAAAAACAAACAATTCAAAGAAGAAAAAATAAAAAAGAACAAAATAGAGCAAAACAGAAAAGAAAAACAAAAGAGGAAAAAGCCAGGAAATGTGCTATGAATTTTCTCAATTCGTTATTTTTCTATTCTTTATCCTAATGAAATATTGTTTATTGAATAGAACAATTCAATGAATGAATACACGTTATAAATAAACAAATAAACAAATAAATGGCATTACTTCACACAGGTCTAATTGCTAGAGTTGAAGAAAGCTTAATGTTTGTAACAACCAGGTTCATTTGAGTAAAGATTTCTTTCATGTCTTTTAACTTACATTCATGATTACTACTTTTAAACAGTAATGAGTTGTATTAGAGAGTTTTAGACAGCAGATTTTAGTCGATTATCTCGACAATCATGTCAAAAATGAAGGATGAGTGAATGAGCACTTTCTCACAATATGAAACTGATTGGTATGCATCTCACCTCAAACAATTAAATCATTCACAGTTTTGATCATTTGTGTGATATCTTGCAACAGAAAAAAGCCGACTCCAAAGCTGAAAGATTAACTTACTCTGAATGCAAATGACAGACATATGATGCAGCCAACAATTTCAAAAAAAGATGAAGCTTTTTAAAATAAATTACGTCCAACAGAAATTTTCATCGAGTGATAAATTTTCTTTCACTTGTTTGTAAGTCATGGTCGATAAACGGATAAGTGACGAAGTGAAGATGTGGCTTTTGAAAAGTGAGTCAGTTGGTACGTTTTGAAGCTCAAATAACCTATGAGTTCTCGATATAGTCATTTTAGTATGTGTTGTGTTACGAGACTACAAGTTGTTATTGGGAAGCTGTGAATATATTTTGGCACTTCTCAATATCAAATTTCATCTTGATTTGTGTGCAGGAAATATTCAACTTATTGAATTTAACAAGTTCGATGCACCATAAATTTTATTCGCTACCCGCACATCAAAGATGTTAACTGATAGTTAGATAAAACTACAGGTATCCTTCAAGTTGTCAGTGAGACAATAATCACTAATTACATTGAATAATGAAAGTAAATGGATTGTGAATGTTGTGTGTGTGATGTTGATGCTTAGTAATATAGACCTTTTTCACATTGTTTCCCTTTAAACCCTTACTTTCACTACTGCAAAACATACGTCTATCAACACTGGAATACTGAAACGACAACCACAGAAACAACTACAACCTATTTTTGAACCACGAGTACTGAAACATCAACTCATGCCACTTTTGGGACCGTAACTTCTACTAGGACAACTCGCACAAGTAAAACTAACTTTACGAACAGTGTTACAACAACTACCAATACTACGACGACAGATAATGGTAATGTTACTAATATTGCCAATATTAATACTACCATTATTAGTCTCCCGATTACTCGTAACGCCAGTACTACAATTAATACCACCATTTATTCTGTAACTGTTAGCCATGCTACTACCGTTAGTAGTACTTATACCATTAATACTACTACTACTACCAATATTCTCACAAGCTTGTCAGTACCACATAAATTCAATTTATCTGTACTACAGCTAAAGCCGCTATTACTATTCTTAATACTATCACAAAATCTACCACAGTTTACAATAGAAATGGTCATTATTATTACTTAAATCACAACTAGAAGTACTGCTTACAACATAAACACTGCTAATAATGCTCCTATAGTGACATTAAGCCGTAACCACATAGTCACCAAAGTTAAACACGAGACAATAGAGGAAGTATATGTTCAACAATTAATGCGGAGAAAAACAGACGATGGGGAAGCCGGAACAATGAATTTAAATAATTCGAATTCATTGGATGGACATGGCTCGGTCTTGCTTGCGTGGTGATTCTTCAGTATTGTTACTCACCTTTTATTCGTGTCCAATATATTGTTCTACCTCTGGTCCAGTTGTGTTCTTTATCATGTATTGATGTGTTTAACGATGCGATGAGTTGGTGTAGACAATGGTGTGACGTCCACGAAATATCTTAAATATTACGCAGTTACATCATGACGAATGTACAGTTTAAAGAATAAGTCTGTTTTTATAACAGTACTGATATCATATTAGACCATTATTCTTTACATCTTTTATTTCAGATTCTGAAATGCTTAACAGTTTACTAGCACTATTAGTTTTATCATTACACAGCCCTGTGATGTAATGCAACCCTCCATCTATTACACTGCTTCAAGTCATGAAGCAAAAAATATATCAGTGTTCAATGAAAAAATGTATGGACATTTCAAGGAGATATCATTGCAAATAACTGACATTGATGAGCATTTATAACGTGGAAGGATTCCGAGGTGAGATCTAAACTGAATACTGTTTTATCATCAGTGAAAGCGTAATTCAAATACGCATATCGTGAAATTCAGGCAATCGATTTTTATTACACAAAAATGAGTGTTGTTGTGCATCTTCTGTGTTAAGTCATAAAAATATATCGTGAATTTCTAGGTCTAATTCGAATACATATCATAGTCGAACGAAAAGCGATAACAGAGCGCATATTCTGAAAACTGAAGCTCATTTCTTTGAATAAGCTAACGACTTCCCAAAACGAAAAAGAGGAGAGCATTTGAATCCACGGAATTGTGGTCCACTAAGGACTCAACTGTTGAATTGAATTAACTACAGCTTGTTTTTACGTATAAACCACCAAATTTAGTTCACTGATATCGGGTTTCTCATTCATGATATTGTCAACTGATAATAATATATTCAGTCAATGCTCCTTAATTGTATGAAGATACATTTCGGCTTCGTCATTTCATTTGAATTACTTGAGTCCTTCATTAATAGGTGTCTGTACAACAGACAAGATTGGACTAAAACTAAAGGTAATGCCACATGAAGACATTCACCAGTGAGCACATGTTGATACTGTAATAATATTTAGTAGTTGATTTCAATAATCAATTATAGCTGGACCACCATGAAAAACCCCATTCTGAGAACTCAATTGTTAACAAATATATATCAATAATCAGATCAATAATTTCAGTTCTACTTCACCTGTCTTACTCGATTATGGATGACAAACTAACTTGATCTCAGATGAACGTTGATGTTAATTTCATTGAAATATTCCTGGCCTTTAGTCGTAGCAAACCCACTTCATACTGAAATGTATTCAGATGCTTGAATTTACATGATTACATCAATTAAACTACTAACGAATTGTAAGTAATAAAGTATTTGCAATGAGGTTTATAAAGATCAAGTCGATTAATTCACCCAACGTATTACTCATTAGAATGACAAATTCATCTAGTCATATTTTCTGAAATTATACAATTGTTCATCTTAATGAATGCGTCTGCAACTAAGAGAATTAAGCTTTTGTTACTGACAAACTATTTTACACTGGGTGACATTAATTTTTTATATATTGATGACAGAGACGCAATTTCGTGGATTGATTGATGCTAGACATTACTGCCGTTTGATTCTAAGTGGCTCATTCATTTATAAGTCAAGTGTTTGCTTGTGAGATCAAAGTTCATTGTGTCGAAATCCTTATGTAGGATCATGAATGCATCATACTGATAAGTTTCAGTACTCCTGGACAGTATACGGTGGTCTGGATTTAATTGACTCATGAATTCAATAATTCAATTACTATTACTACTAACTACAGAGTACCTGATTTTCTTTTGCTAAACCTGATTTCTTCTTGATTCCTCTGAATGTAAGATTTCTTTCATTGTTTTCAACAATAACGGTTTCATTATTTTCTAAGATATTTGAAGGATTATTGATTTTTTTGAAGATCTTTAAAGCATATAAACAATATCGTGATACACGTTTTAGTTAATCATCTTAAAAAGTGGTTTGATAACTTCACCATATTCTACAGAATATCTCTACTCTGGTAATACTGTGATGTGTGCTACTGATATCGACAGATAAGGGTAGTATGTATCATCAATGGAAAGTGAAATATCTGGCGACAGAATGTTAAGAAGATCAAAGAGAAGGAGAACAATGAAGTTTAAGACTATTGATTGACATACTTCTAAGGAGAAACACACTGTATGATTTTTCGATTTCATAAATAGATTTAGTAAATTTGTATCCAGATGCAATCGGTTTACTCGCTTTTATTATCTTTCGTTACACAGATAGTGCCCTCCACGAAACTAATTGAATTCAGACTAATGAGGTCCTGCATTTTGACATTACCTTATGTGCAACATTTCTTTTGTTTATTGCCACCACTGAATTATCTACTTCTATGAATCCGTTGTTCATCTTGCTGTGCTAATGAGTTATGACAGCTTGAACCGATGCTTACATGTGCCTGGTCATATGTTGTAGCTGACTGACTGAGTGATTGACAATACCTCCTAAGTTGTTGCTATGTTCACTTAAACTGATCCATAAATTCAGTTTCAATATAACTTCATTGACATATAATGCTATCATTTAACGAAAGAGCTGTTGGTTGTGTAGCTGGTTTCCTGATCATTCCTCAGTTTATCATGGAAACTTTCTTCATCTTGTTTATTCTATCAGTCAGCAAAATAGGTAGCTAAAACAATATAAAGCCTGGTATAAATGCACATCAGCTCAAGATACAATATCATTAAAAAGGTTCAAAATTATTAATATGTATAGAAAAGTTTTGAAAGAGTACTGCGATGTTTGGGCTGCTGATGTTTACAGACATATATAGTGTATTTCACGACTGAAAAGTGAAATAGAAGAAGGCACAAAGCTTAGAAAATCGATGAGAAAAGAATCAGCATAGAGATTGGTCAGTATGGAAACGTAGTAACAATAAAATTTAAGACAATTGGTGGATATTTTGTCAATGAAGCAATCACTGTATGAATCTCAGATTTTGCTAAGTAGTTCTGTAATTCTTTATTCTCATACCTTCGATTGTTCACTCTCGTGTGTTCTCATTGACTACAATATTAGTATCAATAATAATAATAGTGGTAGTATTGACTTGTTTTTCATTCAAAATCAATGAAAGTAACTCTTCATCTTCATCATCAAACATATAGATACATAGATATCTGCGTATCATTCAACATTGTTGAAAACTTTCCTCACAAATAAACCAACCTTCAAATGATGAGAAATAAATTCAAGGAAAAAATTTTATAAAAATAACTAAAACCAGGGGGTGATGAGGATGATTGTTAGAACGAAAAGAAGAAAACTGAAAAGCAGACAATAAATAAACATGAATAAACATTTATATTGATGTTAATTGTGTATACTATATGAGGAATTTATTTATTAACAACAACGAAAATAATCAATGATCCAATAATTTCAATAGAAACTTTTCTTTTCACTTGTATTCTTCATTTTTCTTTATTATTCATGGACTCGTTTATTGAATAAAAGAACCATACATGTCTTCACTACTTCCATAGGTATCCAGCTTGTATGAATTGAGGTGTTTTTTCGTGAAGGTTACATGACCATTCTGAATAACGACATCATTCACTTCAAATAAAGAGAAAACGATGTTTGAGAGAGAAAATTTTAAAAATCCTAAACTAATTTTGTCTAGTGACTTTCATTGTGTTGAATAAAATAGTTTAAACAAATTCTGGAATAATAATATAACATAATGATTCTTCTCTCATTGTGGTTTTCATAGGTGAATATATATAGAAATTAATGCTCGTTTACCTGCCCCAAATTTAACATCAGTTGTTGTTTAGCAAATATATGAATGACATAAGATGAAAATCTGTGACCAGTGGAGCTAATCCTTGTCGGGAAGAGATAGGTTTCTAACCTCGTTAAAAGGGAAGACGGTCGAGCAATTTTGTAGATTGAATAAGCTTAGAAATTAGCACTGTTGGATGCCGACCGTCTCAGTGATCTAGGGGTTAAGTGGTCACGTGCGAGACTGAGTGTTCACAGTTTGAATACTGAGAGCGTGATCATGGATACATACTGCTTAAGATTCTCACAATAAGACGAAACGTTCGTCCAGTGCGTCCATGTTTTCAATGGTAGTCTAACATCAATCCATTCATGATTTTATTCAAAAACACAATTATCTGCACAACCTTATACTGATAACATGGAATCGTTTAGTATCGAGCTAATTAAAATGAAATAGTTTTTGTGGATATAACCTGACAGGCATCAAAATTAAATCAATCAAGTTCTTCCTTCGATTATGTTAAGTCATACTCGATTAAATGCAGTTGTTCGTGATTTTTGTTAGCTTAAATAGAAAAATTCTACACCGTATATAGGAGAAATGATCATGATGAGAACCAGGTCGAGTGAAATCAATTCAGCGGGTCGTTCATTTGTCTCGCTGGCAATCCATTCATTAATATTGATAATGTATTTCAGATGTAAGATGGCGTTCGGAAAACAATAGACTCAAGGTGCATGCTATTTGACACTCGTCTGCAAGGTATACTTGTAATCATGGGAGAACTGATGCTCCATGACTGATTTGATCCCGCATCACTCAGCTTCACAGTCAATGAACACAATGTCGGCTCACTAAACTGGTGGCCTTATTAAAACTTGATTGATAGGATTCGATCTGAACTAAGAAGAACCTTACACACATGACATAGATCACCACCTAGTGACCAATCAATTTTTAACTCATTGGTGCTCTTGATGATCTCAGAAATCGTTAATATAATTTACCGTATCCCGAAATTGGCCATTTTAAACGCAAGGCTAGTCTACTCTGATGACTTAATATGTGACTAATCTTCTTTTATTCCCAATATTGATGAGTTTTGATATTCTCACGAAATATTTTGTTCAGTCAATCTTTAAGTAGAGGACTGATTGGTCATATTCCTATTCATCTATATATATTTATCTACTGATTATAGACTTATGCTTTTTGACGTACTCCATCCCGTGTCATTCAATTTCAGAGTCAGAGACGTAGTGCACACAATGTCAATCTATAATGAGATGACTGATTCCTATTCATTCATATTGATTTACCTTATGAATATAGATTGATATGAAAGTCACGCACCCATAAATTTTAAAATCTAATAGTTTTCTCGACCTCAACTCATTTTCATTAGTAGTTAACAGCTCAACCTGGAATTCAAGTGGACTTAGGAAATGAAAGAATTGTTATTGAACTATGCAGATTGCGAAAGTTGGCATCATTGAAGTATCCTAATAAATTATAAATCTTCCTCAATTTTTCAATGGACTATTTCATCAGTCAATGTTGTAATAATACAAAATATTTCTAATGAAATCAAGACGAAGTAACACGCGAGATTAAAGGCGAGGATTGACAAAGCAAGTACATTCCAACTTTAATGAGCAGAAATATGTAGAACCACTACAGCCATCATCGAAAATGTAAATACATTGTGTCAGGAATTGAAAGCAGACATGAAAAGGACAAATAAAATATTGAAATGATTATACAGAACAATGTTCGATGGAGAATGCAGGTGCGTGGCCTGTGCTTCTCCATCAAATCTGAGATTCAGGTACATCCAGATGACGAGTTGTAAATAGAACGAAACGCGTGTAGTTTAGTCTACTGCCAGTCACTATCCATCTTCATTTACAATAATTGGATTGTTTCAATCACAATGAGCTTAAGAATAATAGTTATTTGCATTTACAAATAAATTATCAACTAAAGCATTAAGTTGAATAATATTTCTTTTTGATTGAGTTTTGTCCTCTGAGCTGGATGATTTAGTCGTGGAGCATTCATCATTCTTTTGAACGACATCATCAATACAAACTACAGGTAGATGTTAGATGTTCAAATTTCTCCAAGAGTATGAAGAATATTTCTTTAAAATGTACTTTAAGAAGATCGACAGAATGACATAAGATTCATCCTTGATTCTGCTTTTATTCTCTCGTTTTCTTTCTTATAGTTCGAAATGTGTTTAAAATGAAAAAGATAGTAGTGTAGTTAACGTGGACGCAACTGGAAGCAATCGAATGCCCTTGAATACAGAATAGAGCATAAGCCGCCTAATAGCATGCTCCAACCCACACAGTTCACCGCCTTCCTTACTAGTTCTATCCAATGTTGTTCATTCTTGCCATGTCTGTCTCCATTTCTCAGCGCAATGTGTTCTTTGTTCCACCCCTCCTTTTTTGGCCTTGAAGATTACAAGTGAGGACGTTCCTTGTGTCTCGGTTGAGTGCTTTCGTCATTCATTCGCTGGAATCTGGTTTGTTCTTCCCACAGAGAAGATTGTAGCTGACTGTTGTGTCTGGTCAACAGATTGAAAGTATTTTGCGTAGACAGCTGTTCATAATTACTTGTACCTTTGGGATGATGGCTGTTGTGGTTCTCTGAGAGCCATGCAGTAAAATCGTTCATTGCAACATGTGAATCAATTCTTAACCTACTTTGACCAGTCATTCGACATTTAATCGATGATACATATCACTCGATATCAGTAGCATATACAACTATATCAGTTAAGTGTTATCGATTACACTGTTTGTCGTATTATTGAACAATTCACGGTTTATATTTAATAAATTCTTTAGGATTTTTATATTGTACCAAAACTAAACAAGCCATGTGATAATTACTCTCACCTGAAAAATTCACAAAATTTCATAAAACCTACGTTTAATGTATTAATCAGCTGTTTTTTTAATATAAAAACATAAAAAATTTCAAAAAGATCAATCATATTTCACCAACGGTCACATTGAGGTAAATAAAGCTTATGATAATGACAGTAATAATAACACGTTGATCCACCAGACTGTGGTACTCCAATAACTAAGATGGTTGAGATTTATGGTACTCACATTTAGCTATTGATCACATCAAAGTAATATTTTGAATCGTGCAAGGATAAGTTGAAAAAAACTGTAGAAGATATCAGTCTACGAGTTGATTGACTGTTGGACCACACAACACTGAAGGGTAAGTGCTTTTCAAAAGACTTTGCTGTCAAATCTGAATCTTGATTATAACTTCTAATCAGCTAGCAGAGTTAATAAAGCTCTTTGTGCTGATGAGTAAACGTTCACTATACCTTTGTGAATTAGAAATAGTACATCGGATATTTATTCGATCCGATGATGAAATTAGATCAACCCTAACTCTTACATAATTCACAGTATTAATGATTCATTGAGAAGTAGCCAATCCTATGATAAACATTCAGCCAAAGCAAACTTTTTTACGTAATAATGATAATAAGTATACACATGAACAATGCACACATTGTGAACTATTATCGAGGGAAAACCTCACTCTACAACTTACTTCAATTACTCTACAAATGTCGGCTACAAAGCGTAACTCAACATTGTCCCACCTTGATTACTTACTTACTTATTCAAGCCTGTTACTCCTCAAAGAGGAGCATAGGCCGCTCACTACTACTCTTTATTCAACTTTGCTTTCGTCAATCAGCAGGCTTAAAAATAACAAAAGGAAAATACACGATAGAGAAACAAAGGAACAGATGGGAATATTCACGTATCTGTACAGCATCTTCGATGAACGTGGATGATGCAGTGTAGACGTTAAAGTGATGATTGGCAAAGAAGTGCAATATTTTTGCAGTTGAAGAACATACAAAACCCAAAACAATTATCCGAAGGAGGAGAGGAAGACCAAAGAACACATTACGCCGAGAAATGGAGATAGACATGAAAAAAATGAACAAGAATTGGATGGAACTAGAAAAGAAGGCCCAGGACAGAGTGGGTTGGAGAATGCTGGTCGGCGGCCTATGCTCCATTGGGAGTAACAGGCGTAAGTAAGTAAGTAAGTGTCTGTTGAAGATGGGGGTGGAGTGGATGAAGCAAATGAACAATCATTCATACCGTAATGCACTTACATCAATAACTTATTTCGTAAAGGTACCATCCAAGTGTCTAACTAAAAGTTCCTGCCATGAACAAAATACAGTAATGAAGTTTAATGTTGAATGACATTGTTACATCGATTAGTTAGAATATACGAGAATATTTGGCTATTAGGACTCAGTAGTAAGGTGAATGATGCAATCGTGTTTGAAAAAGAATGTCGCTGGGTTTGAGTCCTAAATTAAACATCGATTCCGCGGTGCAGATACATCTAGTTGACGAAATGCTCATCCTCTATTCCACTGATGACCACCGACCATCTTTAACTAAAAGAAAAATATGATTTATAAAACTAGTAAATCTAGTCGAATAGAGTTTAGTTGACGGACGAAACTTATTTCCCATTTTGCTTGGTAATAGTAATGTCTGAGAAACGGGTTTGTTTAACGCTTGGAATAGGCTATTTTTAAGTAAACTACTAATACTACAACTGTTACTACTGTTGTGTATTCAACTAGAACTACTACTACTATAACTCACACTAATATGAGTATGGACATCAACTGTTATGTAACTGGACTATCATTCTGAATCGATAATAGTGAATATCCATTTGCATTTCGAACTCGATCAATTTACCGCTCAAGCGTTTACTTGAACTTCAAGTTCAGGATGAGACAACTATCAAATAATTTTTAGATTTATGCTATGTAACAATCCCATTCTAAATTTACTATTAAACTACACTGAATAATGATGTAAAAACGAGTATCTCGATTTTGACAAATTATTCCAAATATACCAATTTTACATTTACTCTAGATTGATTTCAGCTGAGGTGATATTAAATATCAGGAAGAATTAAGCAACTGCCTCACAACAGACGCGGTTGAACTCCACTGGTCCATGCTTCCAACTAGAATTTCTGGAAATAACTCTTGAAGCCAGTCACTAGTCAGCATATATTGAGTAATATCAGAAAGGGTTTTCAAGGATATTATAGTAATTTTATTAGTTGAGACCATGAGTCAATTCAAGCTAAACAACCATGGTAAACTTGAAAGTACTGGACGGCTAATATGTTTGGATTGAAGAAAGACTAGAATTTTTATATTCACAACTTTACAATGGAAATGTGGAGAGTTTAAGCACAGGCTCTTTATTAGTCCTTATAACTGAGTATGTATCTGAATATTGAAAGTAATTGTAACCGCCAGACATGAGAAATCGTTTCTAAGTTTTTCATTTGATCGGTTTCATATATTGATGCTTAGATATCAACTGTATAATCAATCCTTAGTTGTTAGGGTTCTCCTGCTCTTAAATCATATAAAAACATACGCAGAAAATCTACCTCGAGGATTGGTTTATCTACAAAACATGTGAATATTTATCTGACCATTTTATGACCTTGAGATTAAAGAAACTTTGGATGATAATTTCGATAATTGTTCGATGAAGGTAAAGAAATCATGATCGGCCATTTTCTAGAATTGTCCCTGAAGTTCTTAAAGAACACTGATTAATGTACTTTCAGTATTTCCCAGACTCTGCAGAATGCTTGATGCATTGTCGAGATTGAACAACACCGGTTGGATCAGTATCAGTTCGGTCATAACATTTATTCATGCATTAGCGCATGTTACTCCTCGTGGAGAAGCATATACCGTCAACCAGCATTCTATACCCAACTTTGTCTTCAACAATCCTTTTCAGGTCGTGCCAGTTGATATTCACTCTTTTCATTTATGCCTCCAATGCCCAACGCAGTGTGTTGTGTGACCTTACTCTTCTCGGCTTCTTTTTACGATTCCAAGTAAGCGCTTGTCTCGTCATGCAGTTTGGTGATTTCCGCTATATATGTCCTATCCACGTCCAACATCTTTTCCTAATTTCATCTTCGACTGGAACATGGTTTGTCCTCTCCCTCATAAGAACATTGCTGATGGTATCCGGTCACTGGTTGTTGAGCATCTTAAGTAAACAATTGATTATAATTACTTGCACCTTCTTGATGATGATCATAGTACTTCTCCAAGTTTCAGGTCCGTACACTAGAACTGTTCTGACATTCCTATTTAAGAGCTTCATTTTGGTATTGTTTGACAGTTATTATGATTCGCATGTAGAAATGTTATCCTTGCTTTGCCGATTCTCGCATTTATGTCTGCATCAGATCTGATACGTCCATCGATGATACAACCCGATATTTGAAACTTATCACCTCTTCCAGAGTTTGTCCATCAAGTATGATTGTGTTGATGCTCTCCCTACCGTATTTGAGGATATTGCATTATCCTTTTTGTATGTTCAGACAAACTGATGCAGAGGCTGCTGCTATGCTAGTTCTCTCCATCTGTATTTATTCGCGTGTATGAGATAGGAGTGCTAGGTCATCTGCGAAGTCCATATTTTATGATTGATTCTGTGCTGTCCATTGTATTCTGTGATTTTCCTCTGATGTCGAGGTCTTCATATTACAGCCAAACATTAGAAGAAAGAAGGAAGAGATTAGACAGCCCTGTTTGTCCTCGTTCATTATTCAGAATGCATATGTCAGCTGTTCTCCTTGCACGCTGTTCGTCGTGTGAGTTTTAAATGATGTTGGCGATCTTCTCAGAAACTCCTGACAATAACGCTGAAGGAAATATTTTTTATCTCAACGATACAGTATCAATAGTCTCAGTATTCAAGATATATTATTACACGAATGATAATTAACACAAAACCTAAGATTTTGAATTATAGACTGCAATAAATCACCTAGTATTAAACAACGTGATGGATATATTGGTTAGCCTTTACTTGGGTTCAGAACACTCCTGATCATCCTGAACTCGGTGGCAAGTATTTTTATACCAAAAGTTATACCTCGATAATAATAGTGGATGGTCACTTTTGGGGTCAATCAACGGTGTAATTCTATATAATTTTCTATTGTATTATTATCATATAACAAGATTGTGTACATTCATACTCCTAATATATTAAGCTTTATTTCGATCTGCAGGCAATCATGATACAATTAACCATCCTCGAACTATGCCAGTCTATTCATAACAACCTCCCACATTCACGGTTACTTTTGGCTACATCTTGTACAAATTTTTTTTCTATTTTATGGCGTACTGAGGTCTGTTTGGTTTGTATATAAACCCAGTGTGTTTGAAATACATGATTCATATCGTGGAGGCTTAGATTGACGTTCTGAACTCAACAGGTAGGCAAAGGTTGTCAGAAATATGTAACTATAAAGACTGTAAACTGCTGTTACGGGTTTTATGTGTGATTGGTGCGGTCGATAATTCACTGTTCTCTAATTGACGGTATCACTATGATATATATTATTAGGGCACAAAGCGACAAATAACAACACCAAACTAGTACTAAGTGATAGGATCGGGGATACTTTGAAGTTCAATAAACTCATATTAAAACCTTGTTAGCATCATCAGTAATGCGGGCACTGAATATGTCTACAATGAAGTTCTGAAAGTTTTGAAATAAAATGGACGAGCAAATCACACATCTCATAGCAAGAAATCGAAATAACAAAAACGCGAAACAAATATTTAGATGTTATCAGGATCACTGTTTTGTGGAGATTGTATTAATTCCTAATAGTTGAACTCATGAGTCAATTATAATTAGGTCAATCATGAAGAACTTGGAAGCACTGGATGACCATTTCATCCTGGCGAAGGATTTCTCAAGAGTGGGCATCTACGATCTCCACACAGGCCTCAAACTCAAGGTCTTTGGTCAGGTTGAGACAAGGTTCTACCTCAAACAGTGGATGAATAGTTATACCGACACTCATTATTCGACGAAAGTTAAACATTAGCACTTTTGTATGTCGTCTCAGTTGTCTATATGTTATGTGTTTACGCGCCAAAGAGAAGGTCCTGTGTTCGAATCCCGCATTTTGGTTCGTGGATGTACACTTCTGAGTAATCCCATACTAAAACGAAGCGGCAATCCAGTGTTTCGAAGTTTTCCATAATTAGTGTAGCTTTTATCAACTCAGGAATTCAACGATCAAGTTTATCTATATTTTTATTTTTATTAACAATGAAAAAACAAAACATCTATCTTGTGCAACTGTAATGATAAACATCTTGTTGTTTGTTTGTATCTTTATTTTTATTTTCTTAAAAAGAAAAATTAATTGTTTATGTTCATAGTCTTATGCAACGAAGAAAAGAAAAAAAGAAAAATACGTGTGAAATATATGAAATTCATTACTGAATTAAATAAAATTTTATTTAAAATTTAAGAGTTTAATTGATGAGTTGAATTTGGTTTAAGTAAGCATGGAAATCTGGAATTACTGGAGGGCTGTGGCAAGGTGCACTCACGATCCGACACTTGTGATTCGAACCAAATATCTACTGTTTCGTGCATAAACGCTTAACTACCGGATGGATGTCCCAAGGCGTTACTGCTGTGTATTCATTAACTGAATTCAAGGGGGTCAAATATCTACAACAGTCAATGTATAATTTCAAATATTCGGCGAAATTGCTCCAACGTTCAGTATTATCTTCAGTTAGTAACTGCCTAAACTACACTGGTCACAGCTTCTCACTGGAACTTCAAGAAATACTTTTTTAAGCCAGTTATTTTGCTTGTCTTAAAACAGTTGATTGACTAAAATTCTCATGTTTTTCATTAATTACATTATGAATATCTATGACGTAGTGGACGTTTTACTAAAAAATGTAATGCACATCAGACTGTATTTGAAATCAGACGTTGAGTTTTCTTACATATAATTGACTAATCTGCAGTGATTATAAATGTTTCCAGTTTCCTCTTGATCATGTAATTTGACCATTCACTTTTATATATAAATACACACTACTGTGGACAGACGGATATATTTGAACACGCAAATTACAGAATATCTCATTTAAAATCTGATAACCATGCTGTGAACAGTTCATCTGCAAAATGTTAATCAATCGTCTCACACTTCATTGCTCTTTCGTTTCCACACCAATCATTCCCTGTTCCCATTCACTTCTCCTTGATGTGCCTAAGCTTCTGTGACCGGGTATTTCATTTCACTTGATGGTTTTCACTAGTTATATACGTCGACATCAGTAGCAGAAAACCACATCCTGACTAATTTATATTCTTTGGAAACTTACAACATAATTTTAGAAAAACAATGTTTATGCTTTCCGCATTTTGATTAGACAATTTTGGATGTTTTTAGAGAACCTTAGGTGTTTTTCAGAATCACATAGTCACATAGAAACATCTCGCTGTTTAGTATATTGACTAATCATCAAACTGAAGCAGCATTAATACCTTTCAAATCCTGTTACCTGTTCAAATTACCAGAGCAAAGAAATTACGTAAAATATAAAGAAGTAATGCGATAAAATTTTTGATGTTGAAATAAAAAGAAAATATGTATCACGATCTTGTGTAAAACTTTTAAGGATCTTCAAATCTGTACACTAAAACCAATAATTCGTCGAAGACGTTAATGACTAGTTACGCCACACTTGCTGAAAACAATAAAAGAAATTTGACATTCAGAATAATCAAGCAAAGATTCTCGTTGTAAAGAAAAAAACAAGATAGTCTTCAAGTGAAATCAATAAAACAGACCACAAAATCATCATAAATTTGTGAAATTATGGTCTACTTAGTAATTATTATTGCTCTAATAATAGACTAATTCCTAAAAGTGTAGATTTATAATGATATAACGGACTAATCTATAAATCTTACGCGAAAAGCGCATCGTTGTATACCCCGATTCATTGCGTCGTAACAATCATCAATATATAGTAGAGAACCA